>SNQJ01S0054796.1:115954-154064 GCA_010110895.2 Picea sitchensis | reverse complement strand
AAATTGACTTGTATTCATGTAGGTAATCATGGTTAGAGGACGTCGCGAAGGCAGACGACGAGGTGCTAGGGGAGGAGGCACGACGCCCCCCATAGCATACACGCCCGAGGGGTCTAACCCCCAGGGAGACAAACAAGTTGTCAGGCAGGAACATATAGTTGTGGGTGATGTGGTTGGGATGATGAGGTCCTTTCAACAGATGTCTAAGGAACTGATTAGTTGTTTGGATAGATATGAGGCCAGGACAGCGGTAGCCCCTGAGGGTCTACCATGCGCTCCGATCGATACTGGTAGCATTCACCACAAACTTGAGAAGGTAAAATTTCCTGAGTTCTTTGGTACCCCATATGAAACAGACGTCGAGGCATGGTTGGAGAATATGACGATGTGATTTTCACTTCGTGACTATACCTACAACATGAAGGTCCTCATGGTGGTCTTTCAACTGAAGGGGAGCGCTCTTCTATTGTGGAAGACGATCCTGTCACAATTGAACATGGCAGTCCAAGACGTGTCATGGGAAATGTTCGATGAACAGTTCTAGGAGAGGTATTTATCTGAGGAGTTCATTGAGCGTCAACTCAACGAGTTCAATGGATTGCAGTAGGGAGGTCGTACAATGCTTGAGTATGAGGCTCGTTTCATGGAGCTTCTTCGGTATGCTCCCCACCTGAATACCGAGAAACTTAAGGTCAACAAGTTCATGTTTGGCCTTAATGTCAACATTCGTGCAAAGGTTAGGATTTTGATGCCTCAAACCTTGCATGATGCTATTCAGAAGGCCCTCATAGCAGAGGAGGAGCTTATCAGTGGGGTTAGAGTAGGACTCCAGTGATACCAGTGGGACATGCATCATTTGGTGCGCAGTAGCATCAGACACCAGCTAGACATTCACCAGGATATCGTGGCATCTAGAGAGGATCCACTTACACTATGCCATAATGACCGATGCTTCAGCAATGGAATCCTTATAGAGGACCAAAAACGTCCCTGGGTTATTTATGATCTTGATGAAAGGGGTGTTCCACGAATACTTGGACAAGTTTTTCCAAGTGTTCATTGATGATATTTTGATATATTATCGGATGATGGAGGAGCATGACGATCACTTGTGCTTGGTGCTACAATGTCTTCGAGAGAACAAATTGTTTGGGAAACTGTTTAAATGGTTGTTTTATCAATTGATAATTCATTACTTAGGGCATGTCATCTTCGGCGAAGGTATTGCTGTGGATCTAGCAAAGTTCGAGGCTATTATGGAATGGCCTATGTGGATGAATGTCCCCAAAGTGCGTAGCTTTATGGGTTTAGCGGGATACTATTGACGGTTCATCGAGGGTTTTTCAAAGATAGCAAATCTTATTAGGGAATTGTAGAAGAAGAACAAGAAGTTTGTTTGGACTGAGAAATATGCGGAGGAATTTTGGAGGCTAAAGGAGCTGTTGATGACAACATAGATACTAAAGGTCCCTGACATGGATGGAGACTTCTTGGTATGCACTAACGCATCCAAGGAAGGCTTAGGCATAGTCTTGATGCAGGATGGTCGAGTGATCGCTTACATCTTGAGGAAGTTGAGAAGGCATGACGAGAACTATGCAATGCATGACTTGGAGTTGTTAGCCATTGTATATGCCTTGGGAGTTTGGAGACACTACCTGATTGGACGAAAATTTGAACTAAAAATGGACCATTGTGGCCTACAACACATATTTACGCAAAGCGAATTGAACGCACGACAACGACGTTGGTCGGAATTGCTTAGCGAGTATTATTTTGAGATTACTTACATAAAAGGGACAATGAACATAGTGGCTTATGCATTGAGTCAGAGACCACACATATTTTCAGTGATGCCTCTTCAAAAGAATATACTTGAAACGGTTCTAACTTTACAACACGATGATGACTGGTACAAAGAGGTCAAGGATTTTATCGGAAAAAACACAACGATGGTACCAAAATTTGAGGGATTTACTGTGGACAGCGACAAATTATTGAGATTTAAAAATCAAATTTATGTACCACCCAATGACGAGTTGGGAAGTTTGATCCTAAACGATTCTCATAGAGAAATGTACATGGCTCATCCCGGAGTCATGAAGATGAGGGTAGAACATAGACATCCTACAGGATTAATACATCCATATGCTATTCCAGAATCAAAATGGGAGGTCATTTCAATGGATTTCATTGTTGGATTTCCACTGACGACAAGGAGACACGACTCGATTTTTGTTGTAGTCGACACTCTGACAAAGAGTGCTCATTTTATCCCTGTGCATATGACGTATTAGGCACCTGACATAGCTATAGTTTTCATCAGTGAGATTGTGAGGCTGCATGGCGTGCCTAAGAGGATTATATCTGATATAGGATCGGTGTTTATAGGATGATTTTGGATTAGTTTCCAAGAGGCCTTGGGAACCCAACTTAAATTTAGTACCATGTATCACCCTGAGACAGATGGGCAAACCGAATGAACAAACCAAATCTTGGAAGATATGTTGTGTATGTACACGATGGACCAACAAAAGCGTTGGGAAGAATTCTTGCCACTAGTAGAATTCACATATAACAACAGTTATCAAAGCACCATTAAGATGGCACCTTTTGAGTTTATTTATGGGAAACAATGTTAGATGCCTTTGAGTTGGGATCAACTTGAGGATAGGGTCCTGGTGGGACCAGAAGCGATCCAATAAATGGAATATCAAATGCAAACAATAAGACAAAGGATCAAGGAAGCGCATGATCGACAGAAGAGTTATGCTGATGCGCATCGTGTCGACTGTAGTTATGAAATTGGCGATCGATTCTTCTTGTAGGTGAAACTGCATAAGAGTTCAATCAAGTTTGGAAAGGGTGATAAACTCTTTCCTAGGTTCATGGGACCCTTCGAGATTGTGGAAAAGAAGGGGCCCGTGGCCTATCGACTAGCCTTGCCTGATTCTTTGAGGTGTATGCACGATGTTTTTCACATATCTTTTTTGAGACATTATGTTAGTGATCCTACACATGTTATTGACATGAGTTCCTTGTAGGTACCAGATAAGGGTGCGCTCAAGGCGGAGCCAATTTGCATCCTGGACCATTGCATTCGACAACTACGACGTCGAACAGTAGATCAGGTGAAGGTCCAGTGGGACAACTATAGTCCACACTCGACAACCTGGGAGGACGCATATGATATGCATCAACAATTTCCATTTTTGTTTGATAGATAGACCTATGGTATTGTGATACACTTTATTTCGACACTTACATACTGTGAAACTTCAGGACAAAGTTTAAAACAAGAGGGGGTGTATGTAACATCCTTCTTTGGACCACACTGAGCGGACTTATTCTTTGAGGACACTTGCATGCAATTGATCTGGTTCTTTATGCGATTGGTCATTTGATTATGATTATGAGATATTGTGGGTTTGATGATATGTTATTTTGTTGTATTTACATCGACAAGTGCTATTGAATGGGTTCTCCTGATTGTGAAAAAATCTGGACGTTTGAGGATTCCGACGCATCGATGAAATTCCGTGGACTCTGGATCGAGTCAGGGAGTGGACTGTTAGGGTTTGAATGTTGTTGATATGATTAGATATTATGATGTTGATGTTATTGCTGACATGATTCGTTGATGGATGCAGGATGTTTAACTTGCAGACCAAACTCACATTTGGAGTAAAGGGGTCATGCACGACAACTAGAGACATTGAGGGAGAGTTGTGGCAGCAACCCTGCCACAACCTACTAGCACTCTCACCGTGGATCAAAATGTAGGTTGACGATTACCTAGTTTGAGAGACCCGCGATGCTGTGAGGGAAGACTGTGACAGTCACTCAAGATGATTCTAAAGGGCGTGCAATAAGGCATGGTCCTTATTCCTTAGAGGCCCTTAGTCTCCCACAAGATCACTTGACAGAGTATTGACTCCAGGGGTTTGAGGTCTACCAAATTCAGTCAAGAGGTGAGTGGCACCCTTGGAGCATGTAGTGCATCTTGAAGGGCATGTCACGCAAATAAAACTGAAAGAGGCGAGTGGCACCCTTGGAGCATGTAGTGCGTCTTGAAGGGCACGTCATGATTTTAACTATGGTAAGTTAATAAACCTAATGCCTAGAAAACTATGCCTCCTTAGGACCTGGTCGACCTTAAAATGAATGATATGATAAGTAAAGTTTAATAACAAATTTTCCCTAAGAACTGTCGCCAAGCCTAATGAATTGAAAACCTAGGTCTGAGTAGAACCTTTGAACAAAAAAAAAACTAATTAGACATGTTTTTTTTGTAAGTTAGATTGTATAAAAATCCTTCAAAAAACATAAATTACAGTATCACCATGTGTTCCTGACTGTAAAAACTGAACTGACCCGAGGGGAAACCAATTTAGCCAGTCGTTCATAGAAAAACCCATGGTATTAAGATGCTAGTCATAAATATTACAATGACTAAATATAAAAATTCTAGTCCCCTGTGGGAGACCGAATCGACTTGTCAACTAACTCTGACATAAAAGCAACAAACAAAATATGACTATAGGATCTATGAGGAAAAATAAAAGTTAGACACCCTGCGAACCATGCATAGAGAAACTTGTGCACATCATGTGGTGGGATTGTTCCATGGCCACGCATCCAGGGAGGTGGCGCTGGTCATTGGGTCTACGGCTGGTGCTGCTTCCTCCTTGACTGATGTCCCTTCCCCCTCCATAGTCACGTGCATAGTTTCCGTAAGAATCAATGGCTCAACCCCTATAGCTTCTTCGTCTCCATATGTTGAGTGGCATGCTCCCTGTAGTGCTGAGAGAATTTGCAGGAGAATTGTTTCCTTCCCATTCATTATCTCCATCCATAATCATAGGTCATCCAGGCCCTGACGTAATTCAAAGACCAGGCCTTGCAGAATTACAAGGTTGTCTTGCAGTTGTGAGACTGGTAATAAGTCTACGAAGGAGTGAGGCTCTGGTTGTGGGCCAAGGCTGACTGGTTGTGGTTCAATGTGTGGCTGGATGGTTGTGGTCCATGGCTGTGCTGGTGTGTTCTACGACAAGTTGGGTGGAATGACAGGAATTGGCTACGAGGTGGATGCCAAATCAGAGAGTGGCCCTGGGTTGAAACCCATAGAATTGCCTGATAGATCAAACCACTCAAGCTGGCTTGCGAAGGGTGAGAGACTGCTAAGGCTTTGAATAGACTGTGACGAAGATTATGGCGAGGAAGGTGATGAGGGTGAAGATCTGGGAGATGGTGCAGGAGGGGAATGGAGAGCCACGCGCGGCCGGCTAGGTTTCCAAGCCGGACCTTGTTTGGATTTCCCCCTTTGTCTCAGCATGTATGAGATGCTATGAGGGCTTGCAAGCACCGAGAGGAAGCAGAGGTAGCGTAGGAGTAGCTGGGAGGAGTGAAATTCACAGGAGGACTCAGCCGAGGATGAATACAACTACGAATGCTCCTGGTGGAGTTCATGGTGCCAAAAATGATGATAGAGGAAAGTGCACACGAGCTGAGTAAAGTCTAGTTCATGGATCTGAGCCATCGACAGGACATATATCCCGGGCAAAGCACATTGAGATTAATGACGCCTTGGCTAGCGCAATTTAGTTTTAAATGCATGGTGGTGGTGGGAGGGTGTGGCACGCTCCAGTCACGTGGCTGGTGCCATGTTGGCCGCCTCTTGTCTGCTCCAGATGACACCTGGTCCACAATGACATCCCATCTCATCTGGGGAAACTAATTAGACATGTTACAAGTAGTGGGTAAAGAAAATTCAAGCATTAATAATTAAGTGGAAATTTTAATGAAGGTTTAATTATTAAAAGAGGGTAAATGGTTGTTTGTCTAAACTTTCTAATTCTGAACTTAGTTAAAAAGAAAAGGGGAAACTAAAAGAAAAAGGGAAACCTAAAGAAAAGAGGAAACTCAAAAAAGTGGGGGAATGTCTAACTTAGTAAGGAATATAGCCTTTGGAACTTTCTAATTATGAAATCCACTAGGATTTAAGTAAGGTGTAAGTCATTTAATAATTGTAAGGAAATAATGGGACATCGAGGAGCGTTTTTAGGAATGCTTTTAGGTGGCGAGGGAAATAGAAAAATTTAATTAATTAATAAATTGATTTTCTGGTGCAACTAGGGGATCATGCGACACGTGTACGGGGGAGGTTTTTCCTAATTAAATAAATTAAAAAGGAATCTAATTGGGGTTTGGGAAACTAATGACTACGAAACTCTATAAAAAGGATGACGAAGGAGGAGTATGGATCACATTTGGCTTGCGTAACGTTACGTTGCCAAAATTTTCTCTTGACTGAATTTTCTCTTGTGGGAGTTGGGATACCAAGCTCGGGTGATGAGTGGTAGCTCGACCTTGCGAGGCGAGCTGGGAAGATAACTTTCTCTGGTATTGTGTGCGTGGCCCTTTTGCGGCTCGGGGTGTTCAGGGGGAAGAAGAGTACTCATAGCATTGGCTGGGAGGTACCGGTGATGCCTTGACGGTTGGCAAGTGGTATTTGTACGGAGCGCAAGCAGGACTCGGAAGGGGCACAAGCACAGGATAACGACTTTTGGTTATTTGTCGTCGGTTACAGGTAAGTAAGCGCTATTGTTTTGTTTAAAAATAAAAGAAAATTTTGGTCTAAGTTTTCTGTACATGAATATCTATATGGCGAAGGTTGAAATTAATTTGGGACAACAATGATGAATTGTAATTCAATATTTTTTTATTTCACCTTAGAATTGAAATTGTGGCCATGAATTAATTTCAGTATTCCCTCATTGTTTAGTAAAAAAAAAATGTTCGTTTATATGAATTACTTGTCAACTTATATTGAGCTCTACGAATGATATAAAATGAAATTTTAACAGTAGACATTATACTCAGAGCTGAATGTTAGTTCAATTTTTTTTACCTATATATTGAAATCCTTATGCCATGTATTGGGGCGTAGGTTTTTATTTTTCTTTAGATTGAATAAATTTTGAGAATCCACTCGTTTTGTAATCAATAATTTTGTTTAAATAATGGATGACCAAAACTCCAAAAGACAATAAAGAAAATGAGTCGACCTGCGATGTAACGTGCAGTCCATGAACACTTGGTAAACAAGTAGAATCTGATTGTGCCCATCGCCATGAACACACAAAAAAAACTGTAATGAGCATTAATAGGAATGACTATTGATGTCATTAAAATGCATTGACTTATATTCAAAAGTTATTAGTAGTTATTCCCCGCAACAGAAAGCATCCACTGCCAGAGATAGATCCTCAGTTCCTTTTAAGCTTCTTGGGCAGGTCACTATAATATCCAGGTGTCCTAAACATGTCCGGGCTTCCAAGTATCTTACATATGTCCCTTCGACAGGCCCCTATAAATAGAAAATTTTTACCCAGCTTAGTTCTTACTATTTTTTTTTTTTAATTTCCAAAATAAAATGATGATTCAGCTTCAATCCCATATCAGGGTCTTGAGTTATGGAACTTTCTTGTATTCCGTCCCCTGTCTTCCTTACAACATTAATACCTGGAATGAAAGCTTTAGGACAGAAATAACGCGACTAGTTTGAGAACGTTTCGACCCTCAAAGATAAAAAGACAAGTTTATCTAGATGAGATGCATTCCGGGCAAAATCCGTGATGATTTTTTTTTTTCAATCCCTGTCTTCTATATCCCTGGGCTCGGGGGCTATTCCCTTCGAAGAGACAAAGAGAACCAAGTTGGCTCAACCATGTGTGATGCGCATAGGAGGTGACCCTTCAGTCATTTCTATGCTATCTTCTTTGGCTTAATTTTACTTTGCTATTTCGAGTTTTCTAGCTCCTTTTTACCTGCGAATTTCTGAGTTTTTTTGGACAGTTTTTATTTCTAATCAACGATTTCGATTTTATAATTTTCTCTTGTTTCGGTGAGTCTCTGTTTACGGATATTTGGCAGGTGAACAATTCTAATTCCGAGACCTGGGGTTAAGCGCCCACAGATTTTAATCCCCTTGAATAAACACACAACAATTTTTAAAAATGCGCAGTGATAACTAATGCATCAAATTCGTGCTCTATCTACGCCCAGATATTACCCATTCCTTTAATAACCACCTTGCGATTTGATGCAGTTACACTGAGTTTTTATTATTATTTTACAGATTTCTATAAACGCCCAAAAAATTTAATTATGGAGTGGTTAAGAACTGACAACATTATGTAATTGGAAATGTTTTGTTTTGTTTAATTATCGAGTGGTTAAGCGCTGGCAGAATTTTTGCAATTTAGAAATGTTTGTTTTTGGCAGCGAATAGAACCAAAATTTTTATTGCTATTGAATTGCAGTTATCACTACACATATATGTTTATTGCCATTGAATTTGAATCATTACTACACAGGGATTTTATTTTCTATCTAGAATTCTTCAAAACTAGTATTAAATCTGTAATATGTATATGAGCACCTTTTTAAAAAGAAAAAATCATATTTATAATATTTTATTTAATATTGATAACACCAATTTGTTTTCTTGCATAATGTGGTTAATGATTTATAAACCAAATCTACATTTGGTGATATATTGACTGTTCACATCTATCCTAATTTGGTTTTTCCTATTTGATATAAAGATTATCGGTCCTCAATGTTTATAATTTTTGGATGTCTAATACAACAATTGTTATTGAATTTTCTATTGAAAAGGGTTATAAAAGTTGGGCTTAGTTTTGCAACCATAAATTTCTTCTTTTTGACACATCCCCTTTCCGCTTGATAATTTAGAACCTTGTCCTTCACCTTACCAAAAATTATGTTTGGTCATAGTTCTTTTCTTTACCTTATCTATAACTCTTTGATTTGACATCAGTTTCATAATATGTATAAGCATTTACTAAGACCTTGTTTTAATGTGAATTTTTTTAATGGAATAAGAAAATATTATAGAAGTTAGACTATGATTTTACAAACTACACGTTCTTCACCTTCAACACTTTCTCTTTTATTTACAACTTTAAAACACTATCTTCAGTAACAATGTATGTTAGTGCCAGTGGATTTCAGGCGCGTTAGTTTTTGTGTTTGGTAGAAGGTTCAGAATCATTTTGTTTGTGCGTGGGTCCCTAGCACCTCGGTCGCAAGGTGGCAATGTGATACCTTATGACTAGGTCATTGCACGTGTTGATCGACATGCATGTACAAACCTAACTTTGAATCGTGCGTCTCCCGCTGTGGATGATGTTGTTTTTTATTTAGTAAGATTGTACTTATTGTAACGTTATTGTGATTGTCTCTCGCTTGCTGGGAAGGTTCTAGTTACTGGTCGTCAAAGCTGTTGTGGTTGGTTGATTGATGTTGTCTTTTATCTTAGTAGGTGTGATCTTGCGTGTGTTAGGTGGGATGTAGATACCTCCTTGTTCCTCAGAACAGTCGCCATCCTTGAGACCTTAAATGGTCAAAATCGATGGGAACCCAAGCTTGAGCGTTGCTTATGTGTCTTGGAGGTCCTAAGCTTGCAGGGTAGGACGAGCGGGTATTCATTTCTATTTTTCGTCTGACTGATTGTCTTATGTTGCTTCCAACTGCTTGATGTGGTAGTATGCTAGGTCGTTATGTTTTTCTGTTACCTGAATTGCGTGCATTGTGTTTGTTGTCATGTTGCGTTGATTGACTATTGTTGTTTTTACCTTCCTTTTTTTAATATATATATATATATATCACTGGTTATGTGTCACATGCTGTCGTAAAGACGAGGTTGTTACAATTTACTTTGGTGCAATAGATTAATATATATAGTTTTATGTGTATTTATCATCTTATAAAGGTAGGGGTGGAACTTATCAAAAACATTCCATGTTAAAATAATAGTTTGATTATCTTCAAAAGATGATAAAGCTAGTTGGGGGGCATTAATAGAGAAAATATATAAATTTAAATTTATATTTATTATTAGAGTTTAACAAAACATTATTACATATTAATAATAAATATGATATTCAATATCAATATGGACCTTAATAGGCTCTACTATATGTTGGACCAATCTAGTTGTTACTTACTGTCTGTTTCTCTAAACATGAAGTTTGCTCTGCAAGATTGATTTTCTATAATTGTAAAGAAAGAGTTTGATAAATTAAGGAGAGAGGAATACTAAGCAAAAGAGAAAATCATTGTAATTTTATAATTGTCTTAGTGTATTCATAAATAAAAATGAAAAATGAAAAATAAAAATAAATATGAATAATTAATTGAATAAAATTTAACAAAACATTATCACATATTAATAATGAATATGATATTTAATATATTTTTTTTAAGAAAAAAAGAGAGGTGGATCTTATTGTATTAGCTGCCAAAATATACAAATATGTTTGGTCTGCCAGTTGTCCTGTCGGATTAACAGAAACCGGAAAAAGTATATATCCATTTTAACTCTAGAGTCAAGAAGGATCAATTTCTAGGTACAAACCTTTATTCAAGTTTTGTATTATAAAGGAGGTTTATACCTTGAAAGATTTGATCCCTCTCCACATTTGAAAAATCCCCCATTAAAATGCATTTAGAGATTCTATCAAAACAAAATCAAAATTCCAAATTTACATTTAAAAACATTAAAAATAATATTGAATAAAATTTAAATAATTTTTTATACTATTCTTTAAGTAAAAAGTGTTATAGCATTATATAAACTACTATAAATCTTGGTAAAATGTTATAATATTCTATCAATTACTAAATCACTTGTTGTGGTCGACTTGTGATACATAAGCATGACTATAAATGTGAACCCATAGTCCGCCAACCCACTCACCACTCACCGTGTCACATCTATTTTATTGTACTATATTTTTATACGTGCATTTAATTTTCTTTGGTGCAATAACTTAATATATATAGTTTTATGTGTATTTATCATCTTATAAAGATAGGGGTGGAACTTATCAAAAGCATGTCATGTTAAAATAATAGTTTGATTATCTTCAAAAGATGATAAAGCTATGCAAATAAGACTCATAATTAAAGGAGGAAAGAATGGTCCCAATAATATCATCTAATCTTTTTTTTTGATGATTATTTTCAAAATATGGAAAAGAAATGCCTACAAGACAAATGGTTAGCCTTAAAAAATTTCTAACAATGACATTTACAAAATCAAATATTTTTAAAGTGGAGACACAAATTTAGTTTTAAAAAATTAGTTATTTCATTTGCTTGACAAGTGGAGACAAACATTTAATTTCAAAAATTATTCACTAATGCAATTTATTCTATTTGTACACAGGCATGGAATGAGGAAGCTGTTGGACTCGTGATACATAAGCATGACTATAAATGTGAACCCGCGAGTACGCCAACCCGCTCACATTTTGATTATCTTCAAAAGATGATAAAGCTAGCGGGGGAGGGCATTAATAGAGAAAATATATAAATTTAGATTTTATTTATTATCAGAGTTTAATAAAACATTATTACATATTAATAATAAATATGATATTTAATATCAATGTGGACCTTAATAGGCTCTCCTATATGTTGGACTAGTCTATTTGTTGCTTAGTGTGTGTTGCTCTAAACATGAAGTTTGCTCTGGAAGATTGATTTTCTATAATTGTAAAGAAAGTGTTTGATAAATGAAGGAGAGAGGAATACTAAGCAAAAGAGAAAATCATTGTAATTTTATAATTGTCTTGGTGTATTCATAAATAAAAATGAAAATAAAAATAAATATGAATAATTAATTGAATAAAATTTAACAAAACATTATCACATATTAATAATGAATATGATATTTAATATTAATATTATATGATAGATATCATTAATTTTACTCGATAGTTTATTTATTAATATTAATATAAAATAGTATATACAATTATATATCCATTTTAACTCTAGAGTCAAGAAGGATCAATTTCTAGGTACAAACCTTTATTTAAGTTTTGTATAATAAAGGAGGTTTATACCTTGAAAGATTTGATCCCTCTCCACACTTGAAAAATCCTCATTAAAATGCAGTTAGACATTCTATCAAAACAAAATCAAAATTCCAAAATTCCAAATTTACATTTAAAAACATTTAAAATAATATTGAATAAAATTTAAATAATTGTTTATACTATTCTTTAAGTAAAAAGTGTTATAGCATTATATAAATTACTATAAATCTTGGTAAAATGTTATAATATTCTTTAAATTACTAAATCTAACTATAAATGTGAACCAGTGAGTGCGCCATAGCTTAATATATATAGTTTTATGTGTATTTATCATCTTATAAAGGTAGGGGTGGAACTTATCAAAAGCATGCCATGCTAAAATAATAATTTGATTATTTTCAAAAGATGATAAAGCTATGCAAACAAGACTCATAATTAAACGAGAAAAGAATGGTCCCAATAATATCATCTAATCTATTTTTTTGATGATTATTTTCAAAATATGGAAAAGAAATGCATACAAGACAAATGGTTAGCCTTAAAAAAGTTCTAACAATGACATTTAAAAAATTAAATATTTTTAAAGTGGAGACACAAATTTAGTTTTAAAAAATTAGTTATTTCATTTGTTTGACAAGTGGAGACAAAAATTTAATTTAAAAAATTATTCACTAATGTAATTTATTCCATTTGTACACAAGCATGGAATGAGGAAGCGGTCTGTTGGACTCGTGATACATAAACATGACTATAAATGTGAGCCCAGACTCGTGAGACTCGTGATACATAAGCATGGCTATAAATGTGAACTCGTGAGTCCGCTAACCCGAACTTGTGATACATACACATGAATATAAATGTGAACCTGTGAGTCCGCCAACCTGCGAACCGTGTCACATCTATTTTATTCTACTATATTTTTATACATGCATTTCATTTCCTTTGGTTCAATAACTTAATATATATAGTTTTTTGTGTGTTTATCATCATATCAAGGTAGGGGTGGAACTTATCAAAAACATTCCATGTTAAAATAATAGTTTGATTATCTTCAAAATATGATAAAGCTAGTGGGGAGGGGCATTAATAGATGAAATATATAAATTTATATTTATATTTATTATCAGAGTTTAACAAAACATTTTTACATATTAATAATAAATATGACATTTAATATCAATATGGACCATAATAGGATCTCCTATATGTTGGACCAATCTAGTTGTTACTTAGTGTGTGTTGCTCTAAACATGAAGTTTGTTCTGCAAGATTGATTTTCTATAATTGTAAAGAAAGAGTTTGATAAATGAAGGAGAGAGGAATACTAACCAAAAGAGAAAATCATTGTAATTTTATAATTGCCTTAGTGTATTCATAAATAAAAATGAAAAATAAAAATAAATATGAATAATTAATTGAATAAAATTTAACACAACATTATTACATATTAATAATGAATATGATATTTAATATTTTTTTTTAAGTAAAAAAGAGAGGTGGATCCTATTGTATTAGCTACCAAAATATACAAATATGCTTGGTCTGCCAGCTGTCCCGCCAGATTAATGGAAACTGGAACAACTGGCAGCCTATGTTTTCCATGCCAAAAAATAAGAGGCCATCTATCCTTCCCGTGGGAAACCAAGGTAGATGGCAACCCCCAGTCTGAATATGAACCAAAGATCTTGAAAATAAAGCAAGCTTGAACTCTAATAGTTCCAGAGCCATAACTCTAATCAAAACTAAATTTCTAACCAGAAACATTAACGAAAACAATTACTCGGTGGCCTCTGAGGTGTCCATGTCAACATCGTCCTCCTGCGTTCTCGCTCTAGCTGGTAGCACGAAAGGTTGCGCGCATGTCAAGCATCTCAGCCCTACTGGCACGTTGAAGTATACGTCATATAACATATCAATGCCTTGGATGATGAGGATGGCCCGGTGGACTTGGTTTGCCACTTGGATCCTCAAGTCAAACATCAGATCCAGGTGCTCTGGGTGGAAGAATGGCAGTTGGACACACCATGATTCCTGCATGGTGGATATGGGATGTGGCATGGGGGCCATGCCACCCTCCCACACCTGGCCACCCTCCTTCGATTCACCACCCGGTCTGGTATCCGCGACTTTGCCTATCACGTTCCCTCTCTGCTGCTCCATGGCCGCTTCTAGTCCCTGTGACCCTTCCTGTTCCCCCTTAACATTCTTGTTGTCAATGCCTGAGAAGTGTTCTTCTACGTGTGCATCCTCCTGCAAGTCTAGCGCCTCCAGAATCTCCTCTTCAATGTAGCAGGTGGGAAACTCCTCCATCTGGTATTCCCTACTATTGCGGTTTTGCAGCGCCCCAGTGGAATTCATGGTGGTCTCTCCCATGAAGCAGCTTGGAGGCTGCCAATTATCAGGTACAGTAAAGAGGAGGTGTTCTGGAGGAGCCTGAATTGGATCTTCCGGAAATACCTCCTCCACATATGCCCTGGGAGGTGTCCTGGATTTTCTTTCTCTACAGATGAGCTGTGTTCGTGCCATAGATAATGCTCGTTTGAACTGTTGTTGTCTCTACTAATGAGCAACAAAGGTATACCAGGCAGAGCCCCTGCGGGGCTTCCCTCTTTCTCTCAGCATGGGGATGTGAAGCGCTATGGAAAAAATGATGGTGGTGTTCCTGTAAGTGCACCAGAGCTCATAATAGCTTGGCTGGTGCGGGCCGAGATTGAAATGGGTGATTCCATAGTGAAACTAGTTGATATCTGGGAGGGTGGACATGACGAGCACCTCCATTAAGGTTCCCTCCTTAATTCTCTGTGCATTCAGGCTCCTCACGCGAGTGAGAGGTCTCATGGCATGAGGCTGGTTGTTGGGGCTTGCTCCCATCCTTAATGGTGAGGGGATGGGAGAGGAGATGGGAGCCGATGACCCTTATTTATGGCCAGGCCAGGCTCCAGACTGCGTGGCCTTGCTACGCAACGTGTCACCCCATCCAAGGTAATATGATATTTAATATTAATATTATATGATATATATCATTAATTTTACTTTATAGTTTATTTATTAATATTAATATAAAATAGTGTATACAAGTATATATCCATTTTAACTCTAGAGTTAAGAAGGATCAATTTCTAGGTACAAACCTTTATTCAAGTTTTGTTTTATAAAGGAGGTTTATAACTTGAAAGATTTGATCCCTCTCCACACTTGAAAAATCCCCCATTAAAATGCATTTAGACATTCTATCAAAACAAAATCAAAATTCCAAAATTTCAAATTTACATTTAAAAACATTAAAAAAAATATTGAATAAAATTTAAATAATTGTTTATACTATTCTTTAAGTAAAAAGTGTTATAGCATTATATAAATTACTATAAATCTTGGTAAAATATTATAATATTCTATAAAGTACTAAATCTCATGTTGCAGTCGGCCGGACTCATGATACATAAGCATGACTATAAATCGGACTCGTGATACATAAGCATGACTATAAATGTGAACCCGTGAGTCCGCCGACCCACACACTGTGTCACATCTATTTTATTCTACTATATTTTTATACGTGCATTTCATTTCCTTTGGTGCCATTTCATTTCCTTTGGTGCAATAGCTTAATATATATAGTTTTATGTGTATTTATCATCTTATAAAGGTAGGGGTGGAACTTATCAAAAGCATGCCATGTTAAAAAATAGTTTGATCATCTTCAAAAGATGATAAAGCTATGCACACAAGACTCATAATTAAACCAGAAAAGAGTGGTCCCAATAATATCATCTAATCTATTTTTTTGATGATTATTTTCAAAATATGGAAAAGAAATGCATACAAGACAAATGGTTAGCCTTAAAAAAGTTCTAACAATGACATTTAAAAAATTAAATTTTTTTAAAGTGGAGACACAAATTTAGTTTTTAAAAATTAGTTATTTCATTTGTTTGACAAGTGGGGACAAAATTTTAATTTCAAAAATTATTCACTAATGTAATTTATTCTATTTGTACACAATCATGGAATGAGGTCAGACTCGTGATACATAAGCATGCTTATAAATGTGAACCCGTGAGTCTGCCAACCCACTCACCGTGTCACATCTATTTTATTCTACGATATTTGTATACATGCATTTCATTTCCTTTGGTGCAATCGCTTAATATATATAGTTAATGTAATTTATTCTATTTGTACACAAGCATGGAATGAGGAAGTCTTTGGGTCAGTCGGTTGGACTCGTGATACATAAGTATGACTATAAATGTCAACCCGTGAGTCTGCCAGGTCGGGTCGATCGGTCGAACTCGTGATACATACGTATGACTATAAATTTCAACCGTGAGTCTGCCAACCCGCAAGTCCGTCAACCCTCTCACCTTGTCACATGTATTTTTATTCTACTATATTTTTATACATGCATTTCATTTCCTTTGATGCAATAGCTTAATACATATAGTTTTATGTGTATTTATCATCTTATAAAGGTAGGGGTGGAACTTCTAAAAACATTCCATGTTAAAATAAGTGGAACTTCTAAAAACATTCCATGTTAAAATAATAGTTTGATTATCTTCAAAAGATGATAAAGCTAGTTCATGGGGGAGGGAGTGGGGGTGGGTGAGGGGGGCATTAATAGAGAAAATATATAAATTTAGATTTATATTCATTATTAGAGTTTAACAAAACATTATTACATATTAATAATAAATATGATATTTAATATTAATATGGACCTTTATAGGCTCTCCTATATGTTGGACTAGTCTAGTTGTTACTTAGTGTGTGTTGCTCTAAACATGAAGTTTGCTCTGAAAGATTGATTTTCTATACTTGTAAAGAAAGAGTTTGATAAATGAAGGAGAGAGGAATACTAAGCAAAAGATAAAATCATTGTAATTTTATAATTGTCTTAATGAGATGTGTGTTCTTAATGAGTGTTTATGGCTAAATTCATGAGAGACATGATTTGAAACTGGGCCTATGGGTTGTGGGCCCACTATACTTTTGCTATGCCACTTTGATGATATTTCAATTTTGTAATATAATTTCAAAGAAACACAAAAAGAAAAATGTGATCCAACAAAGGAGGAAAATAAATTTGAAACAAATAGAGAATTAATGTATCAAACAATGAATTAACTCATTCTAAATAAGTTAGTGCACCAACCATTGATCTCAAAATTGGCCTACAACTTATTGATCTAGCTAGTAGGTTATAAGAATTCAAGTCTCCGTATTACACTCATCGTAAGATTCTACAATCTTCCATCTTCTTGGTTCAACTCTCTTCACATTGATTTCTACGAGTTGTATCCAAGATGGTATCACCAAATAATTGTACCAACAATTAAGCTGAGGATAATCTTGTTCTACAACTATAAGCTGAAGATAATCTTTCCAGGTAAATTAACTTTTAATTAATTCAACAAATTAACTTTTAATTTTTCAGGTAAATTAACTTTTAGCCAAGAACTACACTGCCATGCAACACTTATTTAATGCTAATTGTTTAAAAAACAAAATATTTAATATAAAATACATTTTCTACATGGTATTAAAGTGATACGATTCTTAAACCTAAAAAAAATGATAAGTAAGAAAAAACTCTAAAAAATATGGATAAAAGTTCTTTGAACAATATGATGGAAGTGAAAAGACTCCACTTCAGATATAGATTATAAAATTGAAAGCTTCTTAAATTCTAGGTCACTCCTAAATTATTGCTAAGACTAACCCTCATCTGTAGATGAGATAAAATATCCATCACATACATGAAGTTATGGGTTGCATTTCATTTGATGGAGTGTATGCAGTTCTTATCTAATCTAAGTGTTCTTAAGAAACTAAACATATTTGCTAACCATGATGTCTGAAAGTATCATGAAACTTCGCCACACATGATTACGACAATTCTAAGGAATAACCGATACAAACATTTCCTAAATTTCCTAGACCGAGATAAATACTAATCCTTATAACATGTACTATTATCGAGTTCCACACAATGAGGCAAAGAAATAAGAAAATATATATCCTACATTCAACCACAATATAAATAAATATATAATATACTAGAAACATATAATATTCATAGTCTTTCCTTATTGTTACTCTTAAATGCATTATATATATATATATATATATATAAAATTGGATAAAGCGGAAAAGTCACTCACATAAATAATCCACATAAAACACATATATATGTTATGTGAATTATTTATGTGAGTGACTTTATCCAATTTCCAATTGGTTTCAGACATATTATATCACAATGTTGGTACAAAGTGGTCTTTTCTTTCTTATTTGGATCTTAGGTGTTTGCCATAATCTAGTAATGTCCAACCTTGGCATAGTATAGTTTCAGATTTTTATTCACATATTTTCTCAACCTTTGGAAATCAATATGAATTACATACTATATAGTTCTTGAAATCAATATGAATTACATACTATATAGCTCTTGAAATCAATATGAATTATATACTATATAGCTCTTTACATATGATGTAGTTTTATCTACTTCACCTTCATCGCCATATTTAAAAAAAAAAAAATTCAAATATACAACTTGTGTTAATTTTTCAATTTCAAACTCAATAAAAATTTAAAATATTTTTTATTGTTTTTCTTCATCTCCATAAACACCATTATTGTTTTTCTTCATCTCCATAAACACCATCCCTAGTAGAGGGATGTATTTCACAGGTCGAGTTTTATGATGTTAAAGTCACATATTTCTATGCTCTTGTAAGTTTTAAAGTAGTGATTGAGGTTTTTAATGAACACTATTGCTCAATATATTCATTTTCTATGTTTCGAATATTTTACTTTACTTTAATAAAAAATATAAGGCTATGAAAATAACCACTAGCTTGATAGCCATCCCTATTGTATATAGATTTCCATTAGCACATATTCCCATATGTTGGTTATTTTGAGCATAAGGATAATCGATTGAATTTTCATACTTCTTAGAATTTACCATTTGGTGTGAATAGATTTTTTTTAAATCCTCATTCAACTCCATATGAGGTAGTCATTCTACAGATTATAACATGTTTATTGTTTCAGAATAAGATTGTATATCTGGGTAATTGCTAAATTTCTTTGAAAACATCATTATGTTTAGACAAAGTCCCAAAAGGTTTCAAATATAAGGATATTGACTGCTTCAACTAAGTTACAAAGAAATTGATTAGGAATCCATTGCACTTTTAAAAAAGTGGGTTCTACTTATATTCTCTTGATGTCATTCTCCATAAAAGTTTGCATCATAACCAAAGCATGTAATTAGAGAGACCATATGACTATAGCACCCTCTGAACGTGAAGTTCCCTTAATACCATCTTCAATCTACTACTTGCAAGTGAAGAAATGAAACTATTCTTAACTAAATTTTCATAATCACGAAGTCTAACTTCTAATGTATTTCACTATAGAAGGTGAGCCTACAAGAATTGCCATAATAGGAGCAATATTAGCATGGTTAACATCTCTACTCTTTCCATGCTTATAAGGCAACATTCAAATGGTATAGGCATATCATGGGCATGTTCATCCATAAATATAAAACTATCATCTACATGGATTAATGAGAAACGTATGAAATTATCCTTATAGCATTTTCCTTATCATTAGTTCATGCTAGATAAACTTTGCACTTTTGGTTTGAATGCATACTCACTTCCCTTTACAACATCATTCTCTATACTCTCTTTCACTTGAACCATACCTCAACATGTCATCAATCTCAAGTAGTAAATGTTGTACCATATTCACATCTTAGTTGATGCTAAATTCCAACAATCACTTGATCTTCAAGAAATCATCAATTTCATGTTGGATATTATGCTTCTCAAAGAGTTATTGTTGAATTACAAAAGCATGAAAACCACTTTATGTTGTGTTATTGGATTCATGAAGCTATTAATGATTATGTCACACACCCACTACGGCATAATAAAATCTTTACTCTTCTTCACGAGATAGAGTCCCCAAAATCCTACGGGGGCCTAGCGCAGGCTAGTTCTTCCCTTGTCCACCTCCATGTGATCGTTGGTTATGACCACAAGCCAAACAAACTAGGCGTCTGCAAACCCCGAAACCTGAAATGGGCTAAGGTACTCGGCTCCACCTTTGTCTCGGTGTCATGTGACCTCCAACTAGGACCTAAGTCTCAGCGCCTATCTCTTTCGGGTTTCGTGACTTTGCAATTCCCGTTGCAAGTGTTCCTTACTTTTTGGAATGCCGAACCCCGAAATGCGATATAGGTCAACGGGGTGTTGACTCCTTCCTTGTGACAAGAACACGCCACCTGTCACCTCCACATGACCCCTGTTCTGGAATGTACCACTTGTCATCCACATGTCTCCTACATCTGGGATGTGCCACCTGTCCACCCGAGCCTTTGGCTTTTGGGACTCCAGAGAACAACAAATTGCCATCCCCTTCCCTCTACAAACCCCGAATTCCGATACACGGGTTCTTGTACGAGATCCAACGATCTTCAGTGATTTGGATCCAACGGTCCAGATTCTTTAGGAGTTTTCCCCAATCTCTGACCGCTCACCACGTGTCTCCTCCGATGGACGGTCCAGATAACTTTCGAGATTCCTCCTTTCTACCACAGAGCACATCGGGGTTTCAGGTACCGGGATTTCGCAACTTGCGAAAACGAGGGATCTTGCGTTTTGGTTTCCTAGGTGCCGAAACGCCGAAACCTATTCACTCTACACTGATTCAGGATTTCACATACTGGGCTTTTGCGACTTGCGAAGACCAGGGGTCTTGCCCTTTGGTTTCCCGAGTGCTGAAATGCCGAAACCTATTCACTCTACACTGATTCAGGATTTCACATATTGGGCTTTTGTGACTTGCGAAGACAAGGAGTCTTGCCCTTGGGTTTCCCGAGTGCCGAAACGCCAAAACCTATTCACTCTACACTGATTCGGGATTTTGCATACCAGGATTTCGCGACTTGTGAAGACAAGGGGGTCTTTCCCTTGGGTTTCCCGGGTGCCGAAACGTCGACAGGCAACCACGTGTCCTCTACAAATGGACGGTCTAGGTAACTCCCAGGGATCTTAGAATCTACGGTCCTGATTCCTTCGCTACTTGCGAAGGCTGAAAGGGGTCGAGGTATTAATGCTGACATTCCTTCCTCCAATCTTACGGTCGTGACAGACCTCAGATCCTCCGAAAGGATCTCGTCCGTGCATCTAGCAAATGGAAGGGTACTCTCTTTCAGCATTTGAAACTCGCTATCCTTCCTGAGCTTAACAGGCTTCATCCTCCAAGGGACTCAAAAGGATTAGGAAGTTGACATGTGTACATGAAACTGTGTCCACGGTCGACGAACGCATAGTTCATGACTCGGGCTTATGCCACCATAGGACACAAGTATTTTACAGGTATAAAACCTATCCTAACCATATGCTTTCTTACTGGCCTAATTATACAATCAAGCATAATTAAGGGGGATACAGTATATCCATTAAGAAATATGCCCGATTCCTGCAACATATACAATATAGCCAATTCATACACAGTTACAGATAAATTACACAGGGTAAGACATTACTTATCTATTACAGGTTGCCGCCAACCAACTGACTATGGGTGTTCATCCTTCCACCTGACCATAGGCTTAGAGGCATTCATTCTTAGCACTTTGGCCACCCCCGTGCCAAGCCATGATATCACCAGGGAATTCTCACAGTTCTCAAGGGTTCTCTCTCTGTTTTAGCTTCTGTTCGGGTCCTGTTTTCTGCAACTTGGAGCTTCCTCACTCGGTTGTGGCCTCAACGAGGTTTCTTAGATTCTCTTCGGCATCAAGCTCACAGCCTTCTGTTTGCGATTCACTGGAGAGATTCGCGCCTCTCCCTTGTGAGCTTCCGCCCTCGTCTGGTGTCTCCCTCTCCCCATGTGTGTGTCCCTCTTACCTAGGAGGGTTTTTCGACCTATCCGGTTCCTTCTGTCAGAAGGAAGCTCAGGTCTGCAGGTGCCTGTGGTACTTCGGATTGACAACCCATGTTTCCATTTATGGGGGTGGTTGGTCATTCAACCACTGGTCCTTTCTTAATTTGACTGATTTGCTTTCCTTGGGATTTGAAGGAGGTTTGTGATCCTTATCAAGGGAGATTTGGGGTTATTTGATATATGAAACCTCTTGTATAGTTCTCACATTCTTCCTCTAGTGATATCATAGTCAGTACTTTCAAGACTTCACCCCCACAGTCAGTTATTAGCAACTCAAACAGTAATACATTTACATTTTCCTCATGCATCAACATGGAAATTCCTATTTTATGATTAATTACAAATTGGGGGAAACAGGGTGTTACAATTCCCTCCCCCTTAAAGGAACACCGTCCTCGGTGTTCTTTCTCAAAAACACCTGTCATGCCTTTCTCATTTAGCCACTTCAGAAGTCTTGACCTTCATCCTCGGTCAGGTCCTCTTTCAGGATCTTAGTCTTCGTCATCTACCTTTAATAATTCTTAGACAACAAGCACATTAATCACAATTTCGTGTGAAAACATCTTACTGTCATTCAAAATTCAAAAGGAAAATTTCATAATCTTAGCATAATACTTATTTATGCAGTTTGTGGATCTATATCCACAAGGTAGATTTGTTATCCATTCTCATCGCTTTCCTTGACGTACCCATTGGGTGCATGATTCCAATTCAATAGTTCACAAGAGCTATCATGATTTCATCTTCCTTTCCAAGGTTTTTCCACATGAAAAACTACCCACTGTGTGCATGATCCCAATAGTTTACAAGAATTATTAAGGTCTCCTCTTCCTTGCAGCCATTCACCCTCCACGCCCAATCTTAGGCATCCCCTTCACTGTTATACAGTCCCTCGGGCGATCCATCTTGCCCTACCAAGGTTTTCTTGCACAAGAAAATTTTAGATACTCTATCGAGTCTTACAATCAAGGCGTCCCTCAAACTTGCCCTGCCGAGGCATCCCTCTGGCTTGTGTTACCTCAACATAATTTATTTTCAGGTGATCATGGCTTATCACGGGGTTTTCACAGCTCAGTAGTAGCCATGTTCATCATCTTCAATTTTGACAGCCCTCATCTATTTTTTTTTTTCTGGACATGTCTTTTCTTCTCACCTGTATCACAGGTATACAAAATTCATGAGACATCATTATAAATTATAACTTTCAGAATTTTATTGCAAATCTGTCACCTACAGATTTTCCCAATCTCACAATTTGTTTTCATAGTTGTTCCACACAGGAACCAGATTCATAATTATCGGAATTTCCTTCCCATAATAGTTTGGCTTAGCAGGAAATTGGCCTTCCTTATGGGCTTACAATGCTACCATATCCAAGACCCCTTTGCTTCCTTCACTTTCAACTTCAACCGGCCAAACAACTCATTAGTGTTTCCATGCATATACATTTTATTGCACCTTTACAACATCGTCACAACAATTTCAGAGTTGTGCATCCTTAACAATTAAATTACTTTCTCAAAAAGGAAATACCATTCCTTGCAGTTTGGGTTAGCAGGCAATCAGTCTTCCTTATGGACTTACAACACTGCCATATCCAAGATCCTTTCCTCCTTGCAATTTCATTCTTTACACAGCCAAACAATTATTAGTTTTTTTTTTGTACATTACCTTTTTCGAAAATCAAGTATACTAACAGTCCTGGTCATTTCATCTATTCAAGGATTCAAAGCGAAAGGATACATCATCCCTTACCTATGCATCATTCCAACCTACCAATTTTCAAAATGTGATTCGAATGTCAATTGATTTTAATGAATGCGCCAACATTTGTGGCCACATTCATACCCAATGCACCCTTGCATTGATTTCAAGTGTGTCACACTTTATGAGAGGCTCTTGGCTATGGGGTGTTGGAATTTAACCAACCTTTTCCTCATATGGTTTATTCATTCTCTTTCATTCTTACAGTAGGACCATACTGCCTGCTATAGGCTGATCATGATCCCAAATCAATACACATGAACTCAAAATTTTCACATGAATGCCATTATACATTCCTTGATTGTCAATGCATTCATGACATATCAATTCATGAATTCTTCCAAGGGTTACAAATAGCGTTTACTACCAGAGGTTCATACCTCCATCATTTCGGTTCTTTGTCCTGGGTCATACCTTACTTGGGTATCCAAGGCATACAACTGCCTTTCAAGTTTATGCATAACACTAAGACAATAAAATATTTTAGAAGGGGTTCTAATCAAATCCCTTCATACCTTGTGCCACACAGGCACAAATATCTTTATACCGTTTCTTAGCTACTAGCACCCTCTTTCTTATTTTTACCTCCTCACCAGTGCTTCATGGGGAATTTTATAGCCCTGCCAACAATCGTTCACTCACAACCTTCTCTTGGTCATTCTCTGTTTGAGGTTGCCCATCATTGGCAACTATCTTTCTCAACAGTTCCAATATTATTTCTTTCTACACATGACATACACCATAGGCACATTAGTCGTCATGTAAATTAAAATGCAAGTACCATAGCATTTAAATTAATCAAAATATTTTCAGACATGTCCCAGCATATCCGTATGTACTTCATCACACTATCCTTAAGGTTTTCATGAGTGTAACACAACGGTTCTCAATCATTTTCACAGTATTACAACCATCATCACTATGGTGTCAAAACATTTTCGTTCATCAATGTACTAGCTTTCTCATCCCATAGAAAACATAATGCACAGCAAGGAAAGATTTGCGGGCTCTCCCCTTCTTCAAATTGTTTCTACATCACCTAGGGATTTTTAGCCCAGTCGAGTTATCTCCAAGGCCTTACTGTCTCTTCTCTACTTTTGCAATTCTACTCCATGTCGGGATCTTCCTGCTCTTTTCCTTGAGCCGCCTTGGTTAGGCCTCACCCTAACCCTTTTTGGGATACTGCAACATGCTTTAATAGCAACTCTTTGCTCATAATGAATCATTAGCATGTGCATCCTACATACTTCCATTCGGTTATCAGAATAGTCAATATTCAGTTGTTAGTCTTCTATTAATCACATGATTCTTTCAAAATGTAATCCAGGATTCTTATATATATGGACATGCCTTGCAGCCCATTGTCCAACCTTCAACAATTATTAGGGTTGTGACTCTGTTCTTCTGACAAAGTCCTTACACAGTTCCTCTACCCGGAACTCCTTCGACATGTAACTTCCTTGTTGCATATCCATCATTATTTGTGATGGCCTCAGCCTTGAGTTAGTTTTAGCTTTTTACTAAATATTCCCCTTAAGGAATATAAACATGCATCTTTACTGTTAAGATCAGTCAATTCCGATTCATTCACAATCCTTCTCACGTGATGCTCAAAGGCATAATCATTTGTCTCTTATTATGACAAGAGAGAATCTTTACTCATTTACCCTTTCATCTAATTATATTGGTACTTCCTGAGGAAATGGAATACATTCACCTCAGGCTATTATTTGGAACAAAACTTTCGTGACTCCCCAGAATGGAGTCAGCTATGCCTCCATAGTATTCATTTAATCTGGACAAAAGCAATACTTGCTTCACGTTTCACTCATCAGAGCAATCATATCGAGCCTCTAGTATACTTATACTCTTACATCATACATGTGCATTACTTGCACGTTTAATATCATTCATACCTTACCGATATTAATATCAGGCTTCCTATTATGAAGCTTCACAATGCATTAAACTCATGCACTCAAGTACAATTGAACACAGCTAAGTATTCATCATGCTAGTTCCTGCCTTCTCCTCACATGACCACCGACGGTGAGCACGATCTGAACTAAACGGTGCTTTGCATTTCGCGATTTCAGGATTCCTGTTGCAAGGAACTCTGGTTCCTCGATCCCCAAAATCTGAAAACCTGAAAGACCAAGGCTAAGGTTTTCTTGGCTCTTTTATTCACATGACCCTTTGATCAGAACCTGGGGTCCACCATTTCCCAAACTTTTGATCCATGAGGGTTCGACAACCTGGATCCCACAGTCCAGATCTCTCTGGCAATCAACGGTCCTGATCAAATCCTGGCTTTCTGCCTTTCAAGATTCTGGCGGAGTATTCACCCCTTAACTCCCAATTTTGAATCCCCGAAACGTGTATGCATCAGATCAATGATCCACTGCCTGTCTCGATCCAATGGCTCAGGTTGGATGTTGGGATTTCATGACATGTGAGTCCTCAAAACCATTCCCGTTGACTTCTAAATCTTTGACTCCTGAACATCCAATTACACTAGATCTACGGTTCAGGTCATCTGCTAACCAACGAACTTGATTGAATCGATGATTTACCTGGCGTGACTTGGGAAAGTCTACGCTTCTATTTTTCCAATAGACAAAAAATCGAAGCTCTAGATCAACGACTCTCGTTGATTCCAATCTAGCAGATACTATTCCTCTTGAGCTTGCGAGTGATGAGAGGTTATCAACCTTATCTTCTCCTCTAATCAACTAGATCTAATGGTCACCAACGGATCTCCACCCAACGGTTGTGATTATGTCACGATTTTTCATTTTTTGACTTCAGGGCTTTCGTTATGAAGAACCTCGAATCCTTCAATCCCCGAAATTGCGAAATTTCGGAGTTCTCAATTTGATGGTTCTGATTCTTCCACGGTCTGACAGCTCAGATCTCGTCGGGGTTTCTTGTATCAATATTTCATGATTTCGCGTGTCATGAAGTCGAAAGACCTTTCACCTCCGTTCTCCCAATCCTCGAAATTGTGAAATTCTCTCTAGACGATCAATGGTCCAGATCACTCCTTGATCAATGACTATGATCTTTCCGTGAATTTCTCATTGCTTCTTCCAAGCCTTTTGGTTTTGCAAAATTCTGGTATCTCCTTGCAACTAACCAGTGCACTACTTCTCCGAGATCGAACAACTCGAAACATTTCGGTTCTTTTATAATGGATATTGACTCTCAATCCTAACCATTATAGGTCAGGTAATCTGACCCTATATATTTTCATCGATCCTCTCAATCACGAGGAGTTATATGCTCAGGGTTTTGCCTTTTAATAATGCAGTAATTATAACTTTCTAAGGATCCTACCAGATTTCCTAAATCATGAAGGAGTTCTTCATTTGGGTCTTAATTCTTACCTAACCAGCCATCTCAATTGCAAGAGACTCTACCTGCTTTAGTAGGTAGCCATCGTCACACTTTGTAACTGAACAACTTAGTTCATATCCCTTGTCTTGCTCGTGCAGCTTCATAACACAATTTATTCCACCTCTGTTATTCACACTCAGGTCTTATCAATAATATTCATCAGTGCATCCTTACTCCTATAAGAGTAGTTACCATTTTAACAGAGGGGTTAAAGAAATTCCCAAATTACAGTTCCATTCTGTAGTCCTTCTCCTTAAAGGGAAAATGTAGATAACAATATCTCCTTACACGACTCGTACATGAGCCCAAGCAGGCCAAGTTTTGTAACAATTCTCTGATACCAATTTGTCACACACCCACTATGGCATAATAAAATTTTTGCTCTTCTTCACGGGATAGAGTCCTCGAAATCCTACAGGGGCCTAGCGCAGGCTAGTTCTTCCCTTGTCCACCTGCAT
Source organism: Picea sitchensis (assembly GCA_010110895.2). Taxonomy (NCBI): domain Eukaryota; kingdom Viridiplantae; phylum Streptophyta; class Pinopsida; order Pinales; family Pinaceae; genus Picea; species Picea sitchensis. The sequence continues at coordinate 126,565 of SNQJ01S0054796.1, read as the reverse complement.
GTGATCGTTGGTTATGACCACAGGCCAAAAAAACTAGGCATCTGCAAACCCCGAAACCTGAAATGGGCTAAGGTACTCGACTCCACCTTTGTCTCGGTGTCATGTGACCTCCGACTAGGACGTAAGTCTCAGCGCCTATCTCTTTTGGGTTTCGTGACTTCGCAATTCCTGTTGCAAGTGTTCCTTACCTTTTGGAATGCCGAACCCCAAAATGCAATATAGGTCGACGGGGTGTTGACTCCTTCCTTGTGACTAGAACATGCCACCTGTCACCTCCACGTGACCCCTGTTCTGGAATGTACCACTTGTCATCCACATGGCTCCTACATCTAATATGTGCCACCTGTCCACCCGAGCCTTCAGCTTTCGGGACTCTAGAGAACAACAAACTGCTGTCCCCTTCCCTCTACAAAACCCGAATTCCGATACGTGGGTTCTTGTACGAGATCCAATGATCTTCGGTGATTTGGATCCAACGGTCCAGATTCTTTCGGAGTTTTCTTTGAACTCTGATCGCTCACCATGCGTCTCCTCTGATGGGCGGTCCAGATAACTTTCGGGACTCCTCCTTTCTACCATAGAGCATGTCGGGGTTTTAGGTACCAGGATTTCACGACTTGCGAAAATGAGGGATATTTCCCTTTGGTTTCCCGGGTGCTGAAACGCCGAAACCTATTCACTCTACACTAATTCGGGATTTTTCATACTAGGATTTCATGACTTGCAAAGACTAGGGGTCTTGCCCTTTGGTTTCCCTGGTGCCGAAACACCGAAACCTATTCACTCTACACTGACTCGGGATTTCGCATACCGGGCTTTCTTGACTTGCGAAGACAAGGGGTCTTGCCCTTGGGTTTCCCGGGTGCAGAAATGCCGAAACCTATTCACTCTACACTAATTCAGAATTTTACATACCGAGATTTCGCGACTTGCGAAGACAAGGGGGTCTTTCCCTTGGGTTTCCCGGGTGCCGAAACGTCGACAGGAAGCCACGTGTCCTCTACAAATGGATGGTCCACGTGTCCTCCCTCGTTTAGTGTCTCCCTCTCCCCATGTGTGTGTCCCTCTTACCTAGGAGGGTTTGCCGACCTATCTAGTTCCTTCTGTCAGAAGGAAGCTCAGGTCTGCAGGTCCCTGTGGTACTTTAGACTGACAACCCATGTTTCCATTCATGGGGGTGGTTGGTGATTCAACCACCGGTCCTTTCTTCATTTGAATGATTTCCTTTCCTTGGGATTCGAAGGAGGTTTGTGATCCTTATCAAGGGAGATTTGGGGTTATTTAATATATGAACCCTCTTGTATAGTTATCACATTCTTCCTCTAGTGATATCATGGCTAGTACTTTCAAGGATTCACCCCTACAGTCAGTTATTGGAAACTCAAACAATAATACATTTACATTTTCCTCATGCACTAGCATGGAAATTCCTATTTTATGATTAATTACAAATTGGGGGAAACAAGGTGTTACAGATTAAAACACCAATTTTATTGTTACCTCTTGGAAGTAGATGCCCCATTCCTTGCTATGAATAATTACAACAATATGGACAACAACAACTTTATGCTATAGAAATTAGTCCCATAGATAAATTTATTGTATTTGGAAAAAAATAAACCCTTGAGGAGATGAACATTGTTAAAATAATAGTAACCTTTTCATACAACAAACAAGTCCCCAAAATATGTATTCCTTTCAACATGATGATGTCATCTTCAAAGATTATGGAAGATATTTAAATGAAGATTGGAGGTAGTGTGACAAGCTAATCCAAGTGGCATAATTTATTATAGAGTTGGATCTCCTCATTGGGGTAAGTAGCATTTCAAAATTCAAGCAAAAAAATGAAAGTGAGTTTTCATTACCCAATTTATTGTAGCTATGAATTGTGTCCTGAAGAGTTCCCTGGATAAGATGAAAAATTGTGGCATCAATAAATTTTCCATGGAAATGAAAAATGGTGTTACTTCATCCTAAAGGCTCCTGAAGTTGTGAAATTTCTCATTTGACTTAATGGCAGGGGGAATTCTTCAAACAATTTTGTTAATCTATTTCAGTACATATTTTGGAATTAGTATATATGAAGAAGGTGAGGGAAAGGATTCATGAAATAAATTCCTTACTGGTGGATCATAGCATGAAGATTTCATAGAACCAGATATCTTAGACATAATGGTTATATGCATTGCAATAGGAAATATACTTCTAATTAGAAGATGCCCATTTCAACATTAGGATTTAGGGTTGCATTTATTTTGATATTTATCTACCATGCAATAATCAAAGAAATAGGAATTGTCTATTATTAAAAAAATTATTGAATAAAGACTTAGTGACCTTAATGGTTTATACATCATTGGAAGAATACAATTGGAAAATTGGATACATCATGTATGGTGATATTCAAGGTTGTGAATCAGTGAGTTACAATCATAAAAGAAAAATTGTTTTTACATGTTCAGTCTAAGAACCTTTGTCAGTAGTATCATAAAATCCATATTTCGTCCTAGGTTAACACTTAAAGTAGTTAGCTGCATGAGGGATATTCTAAAGTGAATCCACCTAGCATTTCCAAACAATATAGGTAAACTCACTTAATGAATAGAAACAATGAGATATGGATTGTTGGAAGCTATCTAAAACTAAGCATAACATTTTTTTTAGCTGGCTATTAAGAGCATCCTTTTGAGCCATTTTGGGTGAAAGATAGAATGTTACTTTGAGGAGATATATCATCACATGGGTATATATTTGAAGACCAGAAAAATATTTACAACAAAAAATGACCCTACTTCAACAACTAAGGCATTTATGGACCAAATATGTGAGAGTCAATGAAATTATAACCTTGACGAAGGATGTGAAACTATGTGAAATTTGAACCTTGGATAAGGATGTGAAACTCCTCACTCCCTAGTGCTAGTTCCTTCAAATTTGAATAAGGGATTAAACCCAATAGTGTAAGATCATGGAAAAAGGGTAAGAAAAAGGGGAATATTTACATTTATTGAAGAACATATTTTTCAGTTAACCATGTCTATTTTTGGAGTGTATTTGTATCCATTTTGGTACTAGAGATTTGGTCATTTGGGCATTGCTTAATTCATGATGTTGAGTAAGTATATGATGGTACATGCACTAACAATGTTCCAGGGTACAATTGTTTTTTCCAATTTTATTTCCAATGTAGTTCTTGACTGAATAAGTCCACAACAATCCATGCAAGACATCTCAAGGATATCTTAGTGTCATCAAGTTCTTTCTTTCTATTTTTTGATGACTATTCCTGAAAGGTGTGGGATTTTTTTTCATGAAGTTAAAATATGATAATGTTCAGTTTTTCAAGACTTTGAAAGATGACATAGAGACAAAAATTGAATGCCACATCAAAATTCCTTCGTACAAACCAAGGGATGGAGTACATATCTAAGGAGTTTGAAATTATTTTCTCCAAAAAAGGAATAAAGAGGAAACTAGTTGCTTCTTACACTTCACAACAAAATGGGGTGGAAATAATAAATAATAGAATTATCTAGGAGATGATGATGTGTACACTGAAAGGAAAGAACATGGATAAGAAGTGTTTAACTAAATCATTGTTTACAACTATGTACTTACTCAATCATGCACCAAAAAAGTATTTTGACAATGTGACACTTGAAGAAGAATGGTTAGGAAGGAATCCCAAAATGAAGCACTAAAACAAGAAAGCCACCAAAAACATGCACATAAATCCAACAAATCACAATGAAATGATTTTAGTGTTGTGGGTATGGTATTGCATATAATGACACAATGAACATATTAACTAAATGACCAGTTGGTGGGAAGTTTAACTAACCATCGGACATGTGCATTTCCCAACCATCAAGACAGGTTGTAGGTTAGCAATTACAATGAGCCCATGCGTCTATTACAGAGATATGGGCATAATTAATAAATATTAATCAAACATAGGAGAGATTTCTAGTGTATTGGAAAAACCCATTAAACAATGAATGGAGAATAACATAGAAAACACATAGTATAATAATAGACAACTATTAAATGCACCATTCCAAAACATTCAATCATAGAGAAGAAATTGCTTACCTTGGAAAACCCCTATAGGGAAAAACCATATTCAAATGACATGCTTGGTATTCATTATTGACAAAATAGAGTTACAATGCATTCCTTAGGCTCTTAGGCCATTTAGTAGTGACATGACATGGATATTGTCTAAACATTTACTCTACAAAGTAAATTGTAGAATCTTAAAAAAATGTATTCTTTAAAATATTCTAAAATACTGATGTTGATATAAGGACCATACCTTTTCATGTTTTAGTTCATGTATTTGTATAACATGAGGGGTTGAAACTTCATGCCTCTTTTTTGAGTCTTTCACCATTCTTGCACCATCCAGAATTATAGTGTCTTCCTATGATTGACATATATTTCCATTCAAAGAAAATATGCTTCATGAGTGAAGGGAAATGGAAGTAAAACTTCAACAAATTACAAATTCAAGCAAATAAATGGTTGTAGGTGAATGGAACTGATGTATCCAATAAACTCTGATTCATTCATGAGATCTAAAAACCATACAAACACATGAGAATGGGAAATAAATCTCTTTTATTCCTTCTCCATCCTAACTATTACAATGGAAGTTCAATCCCTTATAAGTACTATATGAGCTTTTTGAAAACAACTAATTTTTGAAAACAACTAATTTTAGAAAAACATCTAATTTCAGAAAATTCTCGCATGACTAAAACTGACCAATAACTAAAACCTAACTAGAGATAAACTATTTTTCAACTTGATTTTCTGATTAGGTGTATAAACTAAGAGATAATTGGTAATTACTAATTTGAAAATTCCCACAAAAACACCAAAACCCCCATTTGAGGCCTTATATAAAGGAATTTGGGCCTGGAAAAGTGTCAAAATGATGTCCAATCTGAAGGATTAGATTGATGCAAAAGTGAACTCTTCGAGACACAAATCCTTGTAAAATTTCATCCCAAACATATAACCAAGTCAAAAGTTATGACCCTCGAAAATCCCTGCATCATGCTCCTTTGGTTGAAAAGAATGCAGCCCATGCAAGTTACTGTCTTCAAACTGCCGCCACTTAATGGGATCTAGGTTCAACAAGCCCCCCTTTGTAATCCATGTACACTTTGCTAGTGCTACGCCTTCCCACTGGACTAGATATCAGTTGTATTGGTCTTGTCGAGTATGAAGGGTATTCTTATCTAAAATATGTGCAATCTTTTCCTTTTTCTTGCTCAAAATGGCTTGTTTCTAATCCACCTCTGCCTCACCATCATCACCCAAATCTTCCCCATGGAAGATATATAAGTCAAAAACATTAAACATAGGGGAAATATCGAGATTGGTTGGTAAATTGACCTTATAATCATTGTCATTAATTTTCTTGAGAATCTTGTAAGGACCAATTTTATTATACTTCAATTTGTGGTAGGTACCTCTAGGAACCGACTCTTTCCATAAATAAACCATCACCAAATAACCTTCATTGAATACTTTTTATAGGCGGTGAACATATTTTATAATTTTTTTTCTGTTCATTACTACCTTGTAGTTTTTTTCTCACATGTTGCTGCAATTGTTGAATGTGTTCTACAAATGCTTCCCTATCATCACCGATCCTATCCCCAAGTGATAGTTGCACCAAATTTAGGACACCCATAAGATTTCTACTGTAAAAAAACTAAAATGAAGGTTTAACTATAGATATAATCACTGAACTATTGTAGGAAAATTCTACTTGAGGTAAAGCCAAATTGCATTGCTTGGACTTCTCTCCAACAATGCTCCGTAACATGTTTCCAAAACTCCGATTTACTACCTCGGTTTTCCCATCTATTTGGGGGTGATAAGCACTACTAAACTATAATTTATTCCCCATTTTTTTCCATAAAGTCCTCCAAAAATGACCCAATAAATGAGTATCTCTATCATAAGTAATAGTTTTTGGAATCCCATGCAATCAAACAATTTCTAAAAAAAAAAATTCTGCCACCCTGAATGCATCACTATTTTTCTTGCAAGCAACGAAATGAGCCATTTTAGAGAACCTATCAACACTACAAAAAATAGAATCATTACCTTGCTATGTGTTTGGGAGCCCCAACACAAAATCCATGCTCAGATATGTCCATGGGCCTGTGGGAATTAGTAATGGTATATACAACTCTATGTTCAGTGAGTGTCCTTTAGACATTTGACAAATCCTACATCGTGACACGTATCTGGTTATATCCTTTTTCATCTTCAGCTAGTAATACTTATCTTCGATTAAGGATATCATATTATCCTTTCCAAAATGTCTTGCCAAACTAATATTGTGAAGTTCTTTGATAAAGTTTTTCCCTCATAGAACCAATTGAAATGCATAATTGTTTTCCTTTGAAGAGGTAGCCATCTTGCATACAATATTCACCCAGAGTAAGAGCCATGTTCCTAGTGACTGGATTCTTCAACTATTCCACAATCTCCCCAAAATCATTATCAGACACATAGAGATACTTTAATATAGAAAACCTAATTACTTGATTTTATATGGTTGTCAAAAGAATAGTGCGTTGACTCAAACCATCTACAACTTATTTTTGTCATCCTAATTTGTACTTCAAAACAAAGGTGTATTCTTGTAAGAAAGGGACCCATTTTGCATGTCTACTGTTCAATTTCTTTTGGGTTTTTACATATTTTAATGCAATGTGATCGGTAAATAAAACAAACTCCTTCGGAACTAAATAATGCCTCCAATGTCAAAATGCTTGCACAATTGCATAAAATTGTACATCATATGTGGAGTAGTTTTTTATTACCTCATTTAATTTTTCACTAAAACATGCAATTGGTCTACCTGCTTGGCTAAGTACAACTCCAATGCCTACGTTTGAAGCATCACAGTTTACCTCAAACACTTTATCAAAATCTGGTAAGGCTAATATAGGTGCCTCAGTTACTTTCTTCTTTAAAAAATTAAAACTTTGCTTAGCTTCATTGATCCACATGAATGTCTTTCCTTTGGTGCAATCTGTTATGGGTGCTACAATACTGCAAAAAATTCAAATAATTTTTCTGTAAAAGGTGGTTAGTCCATGAAAACTTCTTACCTCTATTATGCTCTGAGGCCTAGGCCACTCCAAAATTGCTCTAACCTTCTCTGAATCCATCTTGACTCCTTCTTCTCAGATGAGAAAACCTAGAAATACCAAACTTTCTTGTAGGAACCTACATTTCTTCATATTTGCATGGAGCTGATGTTTTCTCAACACATCCAATATAATTTTTAAATGCTGTAAGTGATCTTCTTTATTGTTACTAAAAAATAGGATGTCATCAAAATAAATGACAACAAACTTATCAATATAAAGTCGAAGAATAGTATTCATCAACCACATGAAAGCACTAGGTGCATTGGATAGCCTGAGTGGAATCACCATCCATTCATATAGTCCATCCCTGGTCTTGAAGGCAATTTTCCATTCATCCCCTTCAGGAATCCAGATTTGGTGGTATCCACTTCACAAATCAATTTTAATAAAATATTTAGCTCCGGCTAGCACATCCATCATGTCATCCAAGCATGGTATAGGAAACTGATATTTGATGGAAATTTTATTGATTGCTCTGCTATATGTTAACATCCTCCACATATTATCTTTTTTTGGAGTCAACAATGTCGGTACAACACATGGACTCATGATTGCTCTTACCAAACCTTTATTTATAAGTTTCGTTACTTGTTGATTTAGATTTACATGTTGTGTAGGATTGATCCTATAGGTTTCCTGATTAGGCAAATATACTATTGGTATTAGATCAATGTGATGTTGAATATCCCTCTTTGGTGGAAGACCATCAAGTAATTCATTAGGGATACCATCAACATATTCTTCTAGTACCTTGGCCACTTCAACAGGGATTGGTATGTCTTCCATGACTCATTTTTTCACTATTAATGCATATCTAATTCCTATTTCCTTCGTTTCGTTAACAAGTTCTCTTTCTGACAACATATTCTTAGTTTTCCCTTCATCCTTATGGGGAAGTAAGATGACTTTCTATCCATCCTTCCAAAAGGTGTAGGTATTCTTTTCTCAATCATACATGAATTTTTTGTCATATTTCCAAGGCCTCCCCAATAATAGATGACATGCATCCATCGAAATGAAATCACACCATACTTCATCTTTATAAGTCTTACTGATGGAAAACTTGATCAAGCATATTTTATTAATGGTGACTTCATTCCTCTTTTTGAACCATGCTATTCGGTAAGGATAGGGATACATTTCACAACACAATTTCAAGTTATCTACCATCTCTTTGGAAACTATATTCTCACAACTACCACTATCAACAATAACTTGACATACCTTCTGTTAAGAACCAAATATCACTATAGCATAGAAAAACCTCAGAATAGGTACTCAACGCCTTGAAAAAGAGAGAAATTCAGATAATAAGCCTCTTCAAGGGGGCAACCTCCTTATACACCACATAAATGTCCAAATACAAGATGATTCAAAATGAAAATGTCTCCTTGGTACATATAGGAGACTAGGAGGTACAATTACAACTAATGGACCCAAGCCAACATAAATAAAGTAGCATTACTAATGTAATATGCCCCAATTAAGGGGTAATGTGCCACTATTTAGGGCTTAACATGCCCCTCCCCTTGAGACAAGTGTTTTCCGCAATGCTTGAGTAACTATGGATGCTTCTATATAAAAGACTCATCTTCCCAAGTGGAATTTTTAGCTGGTAGTTTCCTCCATTTAATGAGATACTCTGAAATGGATCTATTCCTCAGCTGGCGAATTCTTGTGTTAGTGATGGCTTCAGGCTCCAATATGATTTTTCCTTCCTCATCAAGTTCTGGAAATATAGTTTGAACTGGGATCTTGTCACCTATAACTTTCTTTAATCATGAAACATGGAAAACTAGGTGTACTCGTGAAGATGTAGGCAACTCCAATTTGTATACCATAGTACCAATATTTTGCAACACCTTATAAGGGCCATAATACTTTGGTGATAATTTATTATCCTTCTTAGCTTGCTTGAGGGACATTTGTTTGTATAGTTGTAGTCTTAAAAATACCCAATCCCCTACTTCAAAACTTCTTTCACTACGATGTTGATATGCTTGTTGTTTCATGCGATTCTGTGCCATGGTCAGGTTGTCATTTAAGATTTGGAGAACTTGTTTTTGATGCTCGATGTGATCTTCCACTGCTTGAACCTTATATTTTTATTTTAGAGAAGAAGTGATGGAAGTAGGGTGGTATCCATAGAGTGCCATAAATGGTGTCATATTTGTTGTAGTATGAAAGGAAGTGTTATACCACAATTCTGCCAAGGGTAACCATTTGAACCATTGTGTTTGTTTATCAGAGACAAAGAAACAAAGGTATCCTTCCAAGGATTTGTTCCCTATCTCGGTTTTTCCATTAGATTGAGGATGATAGGATGAGCTATGAACCAATTGAATACCCAAACAAGAAAATATTTTTTTCCAAAAATAAGCAAGTTGTGGGGAAGTTACCATAAATTCCACTTGGCACATCCAATTTTGATTAGACACGTGGCATTGTAGAGAAGAAATATTATAGAACTACAAAAAAGAAAATTTCATGCCAAGAAGGGCCGAAATTTTGGAGATACAACAGAAGAAAGATTGTCTAGCAGAACCACCTCAAAATCAAGGTTTAAAAGTGATACTTTGCCAACATGCCACCAAAAAAGGGAACTTCTACACCAAATAATCCTCCAGATAGTCCTACTTGGACTCTTGATGAAGGTGAAGAAATGCGTAGTGACATAAATGGTTTACAAAAGAAGACAATGATAAAATATGAAATACAAGGGATGATGGGTGGTTTAAAAAGGGATATCATGGAAGGATTGAAAATTTTCCTAATAGAGAAGACTATCTTGAGAAGAACAACAAAAATGGGTGACCAAGATATTGGGTTATGATTTTGAAATCGTTTATAAAAAAGGGAAGAAAAATGTTGTGGCAGATGCACTCTCAAGAAAGGATGAAGATGTTGAGGCCTTTCTCTGTGCTATCTCAATCATCCAACTCGATTGGATAATAGAAGCAAGGGATGAATGGAAGAATGACGAAAACGTGTGTACTCTCATTTAAAGGTTGCAATAGGATTCTAGTGCATCAGATACATTTACATGGAAACATGATTCACTATGGTACAAAGATCACTTATTGTTGGGGCTCAGAAATGTCCTATTCTCATCCCCCTTTCCCTTCATCCTTCTTCACATTTTATTGCCCCATTAACCTTTCATGATATCATTTCCATAAATATACTTGGGTTTCACCTTATTGTTCTCCACTTTATTCATTCTAGTATTTAAAAGAAATTTGTGATTAAATGTTAGAAAATCAACATGTTTTCATATATATCTCAAATATGTGTGAGATTTGTAATGTATAGGAATATGAGAAGGATTAATTCAAAGGACTTCTCGAATACTTCCTCCACCATTTCAATATTTGAGGAGATAATTCAAGCCCATTCCAAGGAGAAGATCATGGAGATTTGGTTGGAA
>SNQJ01S0054796.1:99318-115944 GCA_010110895.2 Picea sitchensis | reverse complement strand
TTGGAAGGGGAGATCTTGACAAGGATCAAAGATTCAAATACTCCTCCAGAAACAATTGAAGATTCAACATCTGAAGAATCCTGCATATCCGATGACGAACAATCATTCGAATAGGAGATCGAGGAAGATGAAGAGGAGTTACAACATGATCTAAGTGAGGAAAATCGTGCCTACGAAAGCCTTATTGAACAATGGTTCCAGGTAACTACTCAATTAGATCAGTCTTTTTGTTTTTACTTAGTTAGTTTGCCATTACAACGACTAGATTCATTCACTCTTGTATATTTTCACTTTTCATTCAAAAAATTGCCACTGAACATATTGATGTTACTGCTATGTGGGTGGCTACACTGGAAATTTAATTACACGTAACTAATTTTTAATTCTAATTAGCATAGAGTAGGTAGGCTAATGAATAAAATAACGTTTTTGCTCTAATTTTTATAAGTATGCTCTCCTCCGCACTTCGTGCGATTGCGAGGATCAGAAAATAGGATGCCTAAATTGATTTCAAGAATGAATGTTTTTTTTTTCCGTCCATCCTTTGACCTGCAAATAAACACAATAAAAAAAAAAAATTAGATGAATAAAACAAAACCAAATTTTAAAAGCTGTTACAACATACTGAAATAGTGAAATTTTTACATGTTGTTACAGCATGCTGAAATAGTGAAATTTTTACATGCTGTTACAACATGTTGAAACAATGATTTTTTTTTTTTTACATGTTACAGTGGTTGAACTGTGCCTGGAATCGATTGAACTGGGTTTTTGAAATTTCAGATTGGTTCATTTCTGGTTTTGAATTTCATTTTTTTTTTTTGCAACAAGCAATTAAATAATAACCCTGCAAAAAAACGTTAGCAAATCNTTTGCAACAAGCAATTAAATAATAACCCTGCAAAAACGTTAGCAAATCAAGATAGAATGTAGTAGAGAATTTATTCTTCAGCCTTTCACACTCTATCTCCGCCTTCACCACTTGAAATCTTCTGACCTTGAACTCAACCTGCAACAAAACATGAAACATTAAACAACTTGCAAAACAATGAAATCTGAAGCCCACGGTTAATTCCAAAAAGAGTAAAAGAGAATGATGGTAGAGATGTTAATGTTAAAAGTTGATTCAAAATTAAAAATGAAAAAAAATTGACAATGAATTAACTAAATCCAAGCCATAATCTCAACAAGAAACAAATTGATAGAGTATTGCAATTATGGTTGTTGAGTGGCAGTTTCAACTGCCCATAATTTTTCACGCATTTGCTAAGCTTGGAGAAATTCCTTCTGGGATATTCTCCCAAAATTATTGACCAAAATAGATGCAATAAACCGCCATTTCTTATACCTCTTGCATATGTTTCTTAACCATCAGATTTTTTTTTCAATAATAAAATGAAAAAAAAAATGGCAAAGAATTAACAAGATCCTTATTTTATGTGAGCAATAATTTGCCTAATAATTGGAAGGAGTTTAAAAATATATGTATGATTGGCACGAATGCACCAAATTCCACCCACTGGCACCAAATTTCACCCATATACTTCTGACACCTGTGGTTTAGTTTGGATATGCTCAATCTGCAGCCCACAATTGATTGAATGGAGGTTGCGTGATTAGTTGTTGAAGTTAGGCACCAACTCAAATAATAATCTTCCTCCAGCCTACCTTTTGATAGAGAATCAATTATGGTTTTCAAGTTAGAATTTTGAACTTCCTCACGTATATTACAGATCCTCGAGACCCAGCTCACATATGCAATGAGAAACTTTCAATCTGAATTTTCTGTCAATTAACGTCCATTTGTAGATATTCAACTTCAGCTGCAATTTTTGAGCAAACCGTGATGAATTTCAAAAATCCAGGAGATGGGTTTTATGCAGAACGGTCTTATTTAGTTGAATCGTGAACGATTTTTGAAAATTCCACTTGGTTTGAGAGCATTTTCACTTTTTCAGAACATGAGGAAGTCAGATTTTGGGATGGCTGGTTTTCCAAACATGGCAGAATGGACCAATTTGGATGACTAAATTTTCATAACATATCGCTGCTCTCGGCATCCATGATCGACGTGTTCTTGCAGGCAACATGTTTCTTTATTCAGATCGATGTTTGTGTTTACTCGGTTATTTATTCAGATCGACGTTTGTGTTTGTTCCCTGGTTATTTATTGCACTAGACTCGTATGCTCTCAATTATATTTGACAATGTACTAGTTTGATCATGCAAGAAAAACTCTGGCACATTTTTCAATTGTTTAAATTCCATAATTTCCATTACAGATATCTTCCAATCGTTTAAATTCTAGAATTTCCATGACAAGTATCAACAAGCAAACTGTTGCGTATGCACATGGGAAGATTTGATGAATCCAAGATAGTTCTTCTGTTTTTGGTTTTCCTTTCGTATAATTTTTAGTTTCCTTTTCAAGGATGATTTTAAGGATGGAAATTTATTTTAAAATGTAGAAACCTTGGCGAAATTTACTAATCCTTTATATGCCAACTATAAATGTTTGGCGATATTTTTGTAAATATATTCGAATTTCTAAGGATTTTATATACTTTGTATAAAATTTTGGCAGTTTTTAAGGAAAAATAGTTTTATCCTATAAAATTTGGGCGAATCATTTTTAGAATGACGAATATTTTTTTTGGGAAAACCATGGAAAATTATCCCATGAGCGAAATTTAGCCCCTAAAATCAAGGATAATTTTAAAGATGGAATTTATCTCAAGATGTAGAAACCTTGGCGAATCTTACTAGTCTTTAATATGCAAACTATAAAATGTTGGTGATATTTTTGTAAAAATATTCAAATATACAAGGATTTTATATACCTTCTATAAAATTTGGGCTATTTTTAAGGTAAGATAATTTTATTCTATAGAATTTGGGCTACTAAAATTTAGAAAAGAGAATCTTTTTTTTGGAAAAAGCATGGAAAATTAACCCATGAGCGAAATTTAGCCCCTAAAATCATCCCTATTCCTTTTGCATGTTCTTTTGGTTTGTAATTTAAGAATAAAACAAAAAGACATTAAAATAAATAAATAAATAAATTTTGGTTGGTTTTCTTTCTTTTAGAATTTTTAGAAAAAAATGAAAAAATGGAAAATGAAACAAAAACAATAAAAGAAAAAATTTAGGTAAAAATAGAAAAAACAAAATTTAGAAAAAATCAAAACACAAAAACAAAATAAAAATCAAAACATTATAAAAATTTGCAATTGGGCATTTCATCATTTCTGAAAATGATATCAAAACAATGTTTTAAGATACACGATATTTGTTTTCTTAAGTCACTTTGGCAGAAATCGGCGGATGAAATAATCGCACAAATACAACAGGTATAATGTGTTTTATTTCTTCTTGAAATTTTGTTTGCCACATTCGTACTTCTTTCTGGATGCTATTTTTTTGGAACTTCTCACAAGTTTTCATGCAGGAATTTGAGCTAAGCTTTTTCAGGTTCACGGCCGATTACATTCCATAACAAAGTGATCTTCAAGAATCACAACTTTTTCAGAAAAACATGTGTTGTTAAAAGTTTGAAGGAGAAGATCTTCATTATACATTTCATGACGTATGTTGTTACACATGTATTTTACATGTTGTTACACATGTTGTTACAAATGTATGTTACATGCTGTTACTCCTATATTTGTAACATGTTGTTACTACACCTATTCATAAACCATTTTGCGTCATGATATGCTTACCCCCATTTTTCCTTCAAACACGCATTGATCATCCCTGTGTTGAAGCCATCTCCCATTGTATTATCCATCATGACTTCACACATGCCTCTCCCATTGTATTATCCATCATGACTTCACACATGCCTATCTTCTCAATTGCACACATTCCTTTATCCCTTTCGCCCATTTTTCCTTCTTTTTCCCCTCTCTCTAGTTTCAAGCTCCTACTTAATAAAACCATTCCGCCCCTTTCCATGATTACATTACCTTTGTTTTCCTTGCCCCGCTGATCCACACTACTTGACCGTAAGATATTTTCATTTATAGTCCCACCAAATCTTTTTATAAACTCGTTTTGACTGATGTGGGATTCTTTAATGCCCACCTTTCAACAAGTCTTGCCCTCATCGACCTCAACACCTTATCTACGATATAGACTAGAGTCCATTTTTTAGTACCTCGAGGCTTGCATGCCCTAATGGCAAATTCTCTCGCCGAAAATCATGGAATACATCAATGTCCCATGATCGCTATATCTTGCAAGTGGCTCGACATCAGCTCATTATCCATTCAAGATTTCAAGAAGATGTACTCCGGTACCTTGGCACTCATTGACATCAATGGTGAGTTGCCTGTGATTGGTTAATCCATGTTCATCATTGGTCGAGCAATCCAATGACTTCTTCATACTTGACATCTATTATTATCATTTGCAGGATTAGAATTGTACCATTAGGTTTCATAGCGGATGAAGACTATACACTTTTCATGACATTATCAATGCTACAAAAGCATGACTACCACTATTTGAGAGTACTATAGTTCCACCTCCTTCATACTTTCTCTTTCCATGATTCATCAACAACAATTTTCAAATCGATTCAAATAGACAACAATTGCCGCTTCCAAAGAAGCATAGCCACTCCCACATGATCTTGCAAATGCTGACATCTTCCATGATCTGGCAGTCGCATCAGCTATATTCCCATTGCATAGTTCATCACCATTTTGGGTGTAGAGTGGAGGTATAAGTATTTTCTATTCTTTAATCATGTAATTCCTCAACTGCTAGCAATGAATAATTTAGAAAATTCCCTGATCCAGTTCCCTTTCCTTTTTCACTCTACGACTTATGCCACGCTGTATGAGGACATGCAACAAGTTAAGTTTAGTAGGAGACCTTATTCACTGTCATCACTCTGTTTTTCAACAACCATCATTCCATTTTTTCATCTCACTTACCAATTATGAACATTTCTTTTACAACATTTCTTTTCCAACGATGCTTTGTTGCACTTTACTCATATAAGTTCAATTTATATACATATCTGCATGATTCAATACATATACAAAAAAAAAGGGGTTTTCTTATACTCGGTGATGTTTTCCCTTATGCACATTGATAGCATACATTTTCTAGGCCATGGGCAAATTATTATCATACAACAAGAGAACAAATAACGAAATGAATGTTGATAAATACTAAACCAACATTCTTTATTCATGGTTGTCAGCACAAGAACCAACCATAAGAAAATATCACATGCTACTAGAAACTAAATGGGTAATTATTATCATAACAACAAGAGAACAAGAAACAAAATGAATGTTGTTAACACAAGAACCAACATTCTTTATGGTATTCATGGTTGTCATACAAGGACCAACCATAAGAAAAATGTTATTACTACTCTCAATGTAAATCCTATCCTGGAAACATTCATTATCTTCACTCAAAGCCAACATTCAGATGCCAAAATTTTGTGAGAAGATCCATGACAAGTTGCATGAGGACATGCAACAAGTTAAGTTGGGGGTATGTTGGGGCTCATAAACGTCCTATTCTCATCCACCTTTCCTCTCATCCCTTTCCCATTTCATCATCTTCCCATTAACCTTTCATGATATCATTTCCATAAATATACTTGGGTTTCACCTTATTTTCTCCACTTTATCTGATTTTGTATTTAAAAGGAATTTGTGATTAAATTTTAGAAAATCAACATTGTTTTCTACATATATCTCAAATATGTGAGCTTTGTAATGTATATAGGAATATGATGAAGGGATTAATTCAAAGGACTTCAAATACTCCACCATTTCAATATTTGAGGAGATAATTCAAGCCCATTCCAAGGAGAAGATCATGGAGATTTGGTTGGAATATTCATCTAAGATATATGAGAGATATGTGAGGATTTAAAGGGATTACATTGTAATAATGGGAAATAGGCTGAGAGAATAGTGGATTTGTAATAATGAGATGGTTATATTATCTCTGCTACCTCATGTATAAAAGAGAGTGTCTCTCTTCATGAGAATTCAATTTAGGATGTAATTAGAATTAGAGAAGTCATTAATGGTATTCATTAGTATTCGAAAGAGAAAGGGATTCTTAGCTTGATTCATATTCTTTCATTGTTATGCTTTTCATGATTGTCATTTGATTAATGTTATGTAATCTAAGATAGATTTATTGTGTGAGCTCACATATGTTATTTGTCGTTAACTCTTCACATGTTGTATTGCTTTTCCTTTATGCGATTTCCTGCTTTCCTAGATTAATGTTTCCTGCTTTCCTAGATTAGTTTCATTTCAACAATTTAGATTAGATTACTTCTACTTCATTCCTACATATATAGTGTGTGTGCTTCGTAAGCCTACGAACCTCGGATTGACAAATTAATTGGTTGGACAAATACTACAATGGAATTAAACGACAATATTTCTGCCGAACACTTATATTTATGTAAGAACTCCCAACTCAAACAAAAGGTACTATTGGAATTGCACACCTCTTTGGTAGGAGGGAACTCAGGATTTTTGAAAACCTACCATAGGGATACCATATGGTAAGAACCAAATATCACTATAGCATAGAAAAACCTCAGAATACGTACTCAACACCTTGAAAAAGAGAGAAATTCACATAATAAGCCTCTTCGAGGGGGCAACCTCTTTATACACCACATAAATGTCCAAATACAAGATGATTCAAAATGAAAATGTCTCCTTGGTATATATAGGAGACTAGGAGGTACAATTACAACTAATGGATCCAAGCCAACATAAATAAAGTAACATTACTAATGTAATATGCCCCAATTAAGGGGTAATGTGCCAAGGACCCAAGCCAACATAAATAAAGTAACATTACTAACGTAATATGCCCCAATTAAGCGGTAATGTGCCACTATTTAGGGCTTAACACCTTCCCCCCCAAAAGTGCATCTGGTTCAAAAAATATTTTTCTGAATCTAATAATATTCATTGTCGCTAATCTTCCTTTACTATTTTTTGGGAATCACCATTGACTTTTGTATCATGAGATTCTCCCCCATATTGGGCGAGACGTCATATTCAACTCCTCCTTCTTCATTCTTAGCTTGGACCAAGTTTAAACTAGGCTATATTCCTTTCTTCGGCTCTTTCATTTTATTATTTGGGCATTCAAATGTTCGATGACCCTCTACACCACACCTAAAACCCACATAATATCCTCCTTTTCCACCACCGTAACCTCTACCCATTTGAAATCCTCTTCACCATGGATTATTTATGTTACCTTCTCGGGTATCTTCTACTTTCTTATCTCCTTGGGATGATTCACCTTTACCATAGTTAAAACCACCCCGTGAGGCATATGATGTACCCCTCCTTGCTCCTCTATTCCTTTGAGAAAATTTTTGGTTTTTTTTTTCCTCAGCCTTTAAGGTGAATTGGTATGCCTCTTCCACATTGCGAACCCTATGCATGCTCAATTCATCTTGAATATTTTTTTTTAAACAATTCACATATCTTGTAGCCAGTTTCTCATCAGTTTCCTGGTGATCCACACAAATGGAAAACTGATAAAATTCATTTGTGTGTTCCTCCAGTGTGGACATGTTTCGCTTCAAGTTTTGAAATCTATGAAAAAGGGACTGGGCATAGTCCAAAGGAAAAAGTTTTTCTTAGAATTTTTTTCCAACTTATTCCAAGTCCTAATTTTGTCTTTTCCTTTTTAAGTTCTGTCTTTCTACAAATTATCCCACCAGATCATGGTGTGACCCTTCAACTTGGTGCACACAAATTTCACCTTATTTTCCTCTTCCATAGGCTTCCATTCAAATTATTTTTCCATGGCGTTCAACCAATCTATTGACTCCTTTGATATAAGACTCCCTGCATATTCTAAAACTTCCAGTTTGATCCCATCATTTCTCCCTTCTAGAGCCATGAGAATCCTTTCTTCAAAAGTCATGTGCTCTAATTGTTCTTCTTCTTGTTCTTCATGTTCTTTTTCATGTTCTATATGTTGATCTACATCTCCTTGGTTTGTCTCCTCATCATAAATTTCTCTTTGTATTATTCTTTGAATATCCATAATGTTTGTAAGATCTTCTACTTTCCTTTGGAGGTTTTGTATATCTCTATGCATCTAAGCAAGACCTTCTCTTCCTCTTCCTCTCCCATCCATCTTCCTGCTCCGATACCAGAATATGTAGCCAATAAAATCTGATTCATTCACAAGATCTAAAAACCATGAAAACACACGAGAATGGAAAATAAATCTCTTTTATTCCTTCTCCATCCTAACTGTTACAATGGAAGTTCAACCCCTTATAACTACTATCTCAGATTTTTGAAAACAACTAATTTTATAAAAATAACTAATTTTAGAAAACAAATTATTTTAGAAAATTCTCGCATGACTCTAAAACTAACAAATAACCAAAAGCTAACTATAGAAACACTATTTGTCAACTCACTTTTCTGATTGAGAGCATAAACAAAGAGATAACTGATAATTACTAATTTAAAAATTCCTGAAAAAAACACCAAAACCCCAATTTGAGTCCTTATATGAAGGAATTTTTCCCTGTAAAATGTCGAAATGATGTCCAATCTAATGGATTAGATTGGAAATGCAGTGAAATATTTGATATGCAACTCCTTATAAAATTTCAGTCGAAATAGATAACTGAGTCAAAAGTTATGACCCTCGGAAATCCCTGCATCAGAAACTTAGCTTACCTCATCTAAATCAATAAATTTCCCCTTATTCCATGTAACAACATGATGCTATGAGGGATCCCTTAAGATCAACCATGAAAAATTTCATATCAATCTATCCCAATACTCTTCCCTAACAGAGTAAATTTGTATTCTATATGACAACACTGTATTTAGAAGCATCCAAGGATTGTGGTTTTCACATGACCATGAGTGTGATCTAACACTGAGCCTAGATAAGTTCTTTTCCCACTTTGATAAATTGATGGTATTTGTTTTATTTAACTGTTGAGATGAATGGATCTATTACTTTTGGGGTGCCAAATAACTTTCACCATGCCAAGGTAGGGGGGCCCGAAATAATCGTCCTCTCAACATGTGGAGACACTATCAATGACGAGGATTATTTCAGGGGGTCACCTCTGGTTTAATGCAATCACTCCTTCATTACCTAAATTGAGCTATATCTGTTGATATCATCAAATATCAATGATGATCCAATGATTTTCGGGCTTCATTGCCTTTTTTCCACAATGTATTTTTGTCGATCCGATGATTGATTAACTCAACAGGTTTATTCTTGCTTTTGATCGGACGATCTATGCTCATCGATAAACCAAATGGATGATCATGATTCTCTGTAATTTATGGTTACAAGATACCAATGTAACTCTGATGCAAATCAACCAATAAAAATAGACAATATACACAGGATTTAGATCAATGATCTAACATGATAATTACAGAGAAAAAACCTATGTCTGCATTCATTTAATTGGAAACTCCACACCTACAAAAACAAAGTTCTCTACACTTCAAGCATGAAATCCCACACTGAGGAAAATCCACTTCTTTTCAATCTAGCCCAATCCAATCCAATCCAATCCACTCCATTCCAATCGAACGTCTTACAATTGAAAAATGTATGCTAATTCACTCTATACCATAAACTAACAATTAATCCCTATAAATATGTCAAAAACTGTAGAATCAATCTAATCTCCTAAATTAATCAAACAAATCACCACCTAAGTAACTAATAAATTCTTCTCGATGCCTTCTAGAGGCATTCAATCCAATTATTACAAATTCAAATAAAATTAAGAGGACCAACCCTCTTTGGTAAAAGAATTTGACCCTTAGGTCCATGAATTAAAATTCTGAATCAAATGCTCTTGCATCAGACTCCCGAGGAAAAAAATAATGCTCCATTAATCTTTCAGGATCCACATTGTACTTGTAAACCTATGTTGTTGTCATCCAGGTGACATCTTCTGTTGGTTGGCCTTAACACTTGATCAAATATTGATAATATGCTTTGCCCCTGGTTTCCTTTGTCATCCTTTTGAAAATTGCTTCAACTTCTTTCTGTGTCTTCTTAGGCAATTGTTCTTCCCATTCTAAGGTCTGAATTTCATCACTTGTAGGTACATATGTCACCTCATTATTTGATTCCTTGTAGGGGTACATGTATTCTATATTAAATATTGGAGAAATTCCAATATTCTCTGGCAATTTTACCTCATAAGCATTTGCATAAAATTTTCTGAGTATTCCACAAGGCCCAATATTCTTCAATTTTAACTTATTGTAAGTCCCTACAGGGAACCTTTTCTTTCTCAAATATACCATAACCAAATCATTAATTTGGAACTCCACCTGTCTCCTTCTTAGATCTTCCCTTTTCTTATACTTACTACTTCTTTCTTGTAACTTTTTCTTGACATCCTCTTGTAGCTTCTGCATGTGCTCTGCAAAATCCTCAACATATGCACTCATTATCTCTTGTTTCCCCAAATTTATGAGTTCATATACTCCCCTTTGTTGCATTCCATAAACAATTTGTAATGGAATCATTCCTGTACTCCTATTAGGAGCGTCATTATAAGAAAAATCTTCCTGAGCAAGTGCTAAGTCCCACTGTTTAGGCTATTCATACACCAAACTCCTCAAAATGTTCCCCAAGCTCCTATTTACCACTTTAATCTATCCATCAGTATCTGGATGATAGGCTGAATTGAAATTGATATTTGTACCTAGTTTCTTTCGTAAATTTCCCTAGAAGTGACCAACAAACTTTTTGCCTCTGTCAAAGACAATTCTCACTGGTAGACCATGCAACCTTACTATCTCTGAGAAAAACAAATTTGCAATATTAGTTGCATCATTAGTTTTATTACAAGCAATCAAATATGCCATTTTGGAAAACCTATATACCACCACATAGATAGAATCACTCCCCCTTTGAGTCTTGGGTAATCCTAAAACTAAGTCCATGTTGATAGAATCCCATGGTCTTTTTGGAATGGGCAATGGATGGTACAACCTTGTATTTTGACTCCTTCCCTTGGCATGTTGGCATATCTTGCACCTTTCAAAAAAATTATTGGCATCAGTCTACATCCCTGGACAAAAATAAAAAGCATTTACTTGAGAATAGGTCTTGTCTTGTCCAAAGTGCCCTGAGAGTCCTCCACTGTGATTTTCCTTAATTAAATTTCCCCTCATTGAACACTTAGGAATGCACAATTTACTTTTTTTGAACAACAAACCTTCTTGTATCATGTAGTCCAACCATTGGATTTTTTTTTTAGCCACATTATTCTCACAAGCTGCATAAATATCCTAAAAATAGGTGTCTTTTTTATACATGGCAATTAACTCATCAAACCCTAATGTGTTGACCTTAAACTCCTGTAAAATCAAATTTACCCCACTCAAAGCATCAAAAACCTTATTAGATTTACCACTTGTGTGCTTAATCACAAAGGTAAAACTTTGCATAAATTCAACCCATTTAGCATGTTTTTGGTTCAACTTAGGTTGACTACTTATAAATTGTAGTGCATGGTTGTCAGTGTACAACACAAATTCCTTAGGCATCAAATACTGTCTCCATTTCTTGAGTGCTTGCACAATAGCATAAAATTCTTTATCATAGGATGAGTACTTATATTTTGTCTGATTTAACTTCTGACTAAAGTATGCTATTGGTCTTTGTTCTTGACTTAACACAACTCCTATTGTTGTCAGCCTGTCACACAAGCATCCATTTCTACTTGGAAGGTTTTATCAAAATCAGGTAAAGCCAACACATGCTTTTCAATGATCTTTCTTTTTAGCATATTAAAAATCTTGTCTACTCCCTCTATCCATCTAAATGGCTACCTACTCTCTTTTATATTCTCTACCATAGGTGCACAAATTTGACTGAAATTTTTAATAAATTTTATGTAAAATCTTGCAAGGCTGTGAAAGATTCTTACCTCAAATAAATTCTTGGGATTTGGCCAATTCAAAATTTCTTGTACCTTCTTGGATCCATTTTCAACCCTTCTTCTAAGACTAAAAATACCAAATAGATCAATTCCTTCTTCATGAAGCTACACTTCAAATTTATCAACAATTTCTCTTTCTGCAGGGTACTTAAGACCATATTGAGATGCCTCAAATGCTCCTCTTTTCTCCGACTATAGATCATAATATCATCCAAGTAAACTATAACAAACTTGCCAATGTATTCTTTCAAGAATTAATTCATTAACCTCATGAATATACTTGGTGCATTTGTGAGCCCAAAGGGCATCACCAACCATTCATACAACCCATTGTTTTTCTTAAATGCAGTCTTCCACTCATCCCCCTCTCTAACCCTTAGTTGATGGTAACCACTCTTTAAATCAATTTTAGAAAAATATTTGGACCCACTAAAACAATCCATTAAATATTATATATGAGGCAATGGAAACCTGTACCTGATAGTGATCTTGTTGATGGCCCTGGATTTGGTGCACATGTGCCATCCACCATCCTTCTTTGGACTGAGTACTATTGGTACTACACATGGACTAAAGCTCTCTCTTACCAGCCTTTTGTCCAAAAATTCTTGAACCTGTCTTCTCACTTATTCATTATTTGGAGGGGTTAATATATAGGATGCTTTATTAGGTAAACTTGATGATCTAGGAGGATCTAGGTGGCCACCCACCTTTTCCAACTGGCTCAAAACAATTTTTTGGAAACTTATTGTTTTTAGTAGTTTTTCAGTTCCTGAATTGTCGGGGCCATTTTGAGGGCATAAACAATGATTTTTCATTATTAGGCACCTAAATGATATTCGAAGGCTATGATTGAGCCCCCTAAATGAAGATCCTTGTTAATACCTTTCCAAAAATCTATCATGCACCCTAAACAAAGATCGTATGAAAAAGTTACGACCCCGAGAAGTTGATGTACTAACTTACCCCAACGGGGCACACATGAATTTTGTCGCTTCATCTCCTAGGGTTAGGTTTTTGGATGTCTAGGGTTTTGGGATTTATGTTTATTGTAAAAATTCCTTCAGAGACTCATTGTACTCATCTTCTTGCGAATGAGCGTAGCAGTCACATCTCTTATCAGAGATAAGATGCCACCATTCTAGCAAGCTTGTTTTCAGTCTGCATTTTACAGTTTTCAACATATTTATTATTTAATAGAAGTCAAGTTTTACTATATATCTATTATTGTTCACTATGTCTTTGTGTTAATATTATAAATATGTGGTTTCATTTCATTCCGATCATAAATCTGGATTAGTGGTATCAGAGCAGTCTTCTCCTTGTTGTTTTTTTAATGTACATCCCCGATGCGGTTAGGGTATAGAGAGTTGGGTCTCGATCTTATTTCTAATGAGGAAAACTAATCTTGCACGCCCAAGAAACCATCCATGGCAGGAAAAAATAAATACAACGTGACATGAGATCCTTTCAAAATGTTGCTCGAGGAATCCCTTGAGCGACAGAGGAACGAGATGATGGACAAGTTTGCACAAATCCTCGATGACTACCGACAAGCGACACACCCACCTCAAGTGGAGGCACGACCCCCTTCAAGGTACACATAAATTTTGATATTCCTATATTTGAATGTCAAATAGATGAAGTTTCCGTATATAAATGGTTAAACCTTCTAGAAGGGTTTTTTTTGTCCAAAACTTCTCCGATAGACAAAAGATTACATTTGCATTCCTCAAGGCCACCCCCCATGTCAGAGATTGGTGGGAGACTTTCTGTGAGAAAAAATAAAGAGAGGGGTCCAAATTATTTATAGTTTCACCCACTTGGGGTTCCTTCAGGGATGCTATTAAGGAACAATACTACCCTGTTGGAAGTTACAATGACTTGTATACAAGATGGACCACACTATGGCAGGAAAGAGACCAAACTTGAAAAAATGCTAGAGTTCACTAATGTCTTCCATACCTTGTGCACCAAGCTGGGTATTAAAGGTTCTGAGAGACATCTAGTGCTCAAGTATTGCAATGGTTTCCATAGATACATATAGATAGAAATGGAGTTTTTGGACATCTCATCCTTGGGTGCGGCCTCTCGATATGCCGTCAAAATCGAGCAAAAGATGAAACAAAATACATAATAGTTAGGGTCTGGGAACCCCTCATAGCAGAAGCATGCCAAGGGAAGCCCCAAACCATAGAACAAAGGACAAAGAAAATATGCGAAACCTCAAGACAACCATTCCAATCCACAAGAAAGGATGGACAATGGGAAGATGAAGAAAGATACCGGGAAGTGGTGTGATTTCCATAAGAGTCCCTGGCATAACACTACTGATTTATGCTCAAAGTAGTCATTGGCAATTGAAGTAAAGGCCCTTGAATCAGATGCAGGTTCTGACTCTGATTCAGAACCATAAAAGGGGAGATGGATCATTGATGCAGAACCCAGTGCCACTATTTCTACCACCAAGATCCAGCCTGGTGAACCTGAAGAGCGAGAGGAAGGCGAGTGCCTCTTTTATTCACAGATGTGGGTAAAAGGCACTCCAATGCACTTCATTGTTGATAGTGGTAGCCATAAGAACCTCGTGTCAGTAGAGGATGTCAAGTGGTTAGCCCTACTGACAACACCACACCCATAGCCCTACACCATCATATGGCTCCGTCAAGGAAGTGATATTCGAGTCAGCCAACAATGTTGCTTATCGTATGACATCAAGCCATTAAAAGATGAGGTATTATGTGATGTTTATCACCTTGAAGTTTGTGATGCTCTTTTGGGACAACCTTATTTATGGAAATTCCATGGTATATATGAGTCTATGCCTCACAATGTTATTATTACTTTGAACATGAAATTGTAGAGGATACCCGAGGTAGTCCCACCTAGTGTTATTTCCATGATCTTTGACAAGTAATGCAGGAAGGTCATTTATCAGAATGAGAAGTTTTTCTTCTTCGTGATTCGCTCTCAGAGTGAGTGAAAGGTTGCAGCCACATTCATGGCCTCCATGATCGAGCTATCCACACAACAGAAGAAAGTGGATAAGGTTGTGGAAGAATACAAAGATATATTCTCATCACCTACTGGGGTACCTCTGCACTGTCAGGTCAAGCATCCCATCGATATGACCCCTAGTGCACTTCTACCCAATTGGCCAGTCTATCGCTGCTCTCTGTTAGAAAATGAGGAGATCAAGCATCAGATACAACTGCTCCACAAGGGGCACATCCAACCTATCTCGTCACGTTGTGGAATCCCAATCATGCTAGTGCATAAGAAAGATGAGACTTGGTGACTCTGAATTGATTACCAGACCATAAATAAAATCATAGTTAGGAATTGGCACCCAATTCCCTGAATCAATGATATCCTTTATCAGTTCAAGGGGGGGAAACAATTCAATAATATTGATATGAAGTCTGGCTACCATCAGGTCCCAATAGAATCGACATATGTATGGAAAATTGCCTTCAAGTAAAAAGAAGGTATTTTTGAATGGTTGGTTGTTGGCACAGGGGCAGACCCAGGGTTCAACGCTTCAACAACGCACCAACAAAACCCTAACTACCGGTCCTTTCGGCAACAATTGCGAAGAAGATGAAGTCTCCCCCGAGGTAGAGGCATGGGTGGTTGCAGGACTCAAGTGTCTACAACCTTGCTGGAACACAGATCTGTGATTGCAACACTTAACAAAGCACTTAACAATTAACATTCATCAACATTTAACCCTTATTCACATCGCAGATTGAAATCCTAGTTGCAGAGCAACACAATATTCACCAAGATCTAATACATCCAACACTTAACACATAGAAATAGATCAGATCTAGCATTCATTCACATTACTAAGCACTAATATATTATATCAGATGCATCTAACACATATCATTGCACTAAGAATACATCACATCAATAACATAACAACTATAATGCACAAAGCAACCAAAACACATGATATACGTGGTTCACCCCAACGTGGGGATACGTCCACCAACTCTTCTATTCTTTCAATCTTCTACAAGCATAGAGCCATAAGAACCCACTCCATATAGGAGAGGAGATATGCGTGGACCTCACCAAATCCTCCTTCCCTGAGCTAAGTTTAAGCACAAAGCCTTCTTACAATCTGCACACAAGCTTCTTGCAATCACTTGCACTTATCTCTGCAAGTTATTAACGCACAGTATGCATGAAGCATCCACAACTGTTTCCACTTAGCTCACCAACCACATTACACACCTATGTCTCTCTTACTCACATTTCCTATCTTTCTATTTATACATTACAAATGGGCCTAAACATGGGTAAACCCATGGGCCAACATCCCATACCTATTACATAAACCCTAAACCCAAAAATGCCCTAAGAAGGGGCTGAGATCCCATATCTTCACTTTGCCTTGCGTTCTGCCTTCGACCAGCCTGTCGAAGTCCCAAAATTGGTCAAATGTGACCAAGGTTCTCCAAAACTTGGTCAAGGGTGAATAGGACCCCAACACCCACCTATGTGTTAAGGTCCTAACCCGCACATAGGTAGATTAATGTATTCAGATGTAATAAAGGTCAATATTAATAAGACCTTTCAATAAAATAGAATAAGGCGGATGTAAGAAGACCTAATAGAAGCTTCCGCTTCTAGAAGGATCTTCC
>SNQJ01S0054796.1:72823-93960 GCA_010110895.2 Picea sitchensis | reverse complement strand
TATTGTAACAGAGCGCTGCTCGATTGGAGGTTGCCCCCTCGAAGAGGCCCGTGAACATTGCTATCTGAATCAAGTGCTATTTCTGTTGCTATTTCGTATATCATTTCTGTGTATTGTGAAGATTATGTTGGATATTTCACTGTTATTCTGTTATTTCTAGCATTTCGTTTCTGTTCTACATATTTTATATATCTGGTATCTTGCACTATGACTCGTCCCGAGTCACTTTGATCTGGGTAAATCTACCTCAAATGCATTGAGCTTGGCTCGAGCTGCTTCGACCTATTGCTTCGCCAGAGCCTCTTGCTCGATGAACTCTTGAATAACCTTTTCCATCACAGTTCCTTCCAAGCGTTGTTCCACTGTGGTGACCACTTTTTTTAGTTCTGCACCTCGTCCTTCAATCTCCTCAAAAAGTATGCAAGCTGCATCCTGCATTGGCTGGAGTCACTGAGTCACTTTCATGACCTTACTTTGTATGGAATGGACTTGTTTCTAAACTGTGCACTGCTCCTAGGATAGTTTCATCCCCTCGACCACTGGTAGTGGCTTCAACTACACTTGCACCGTTGCTGCTTGGCCTCCTGAAGCTGTGACTTGAGTGTCCTTAGTTCAGGGTCCTCTGTAAGGCGCTCATAAGTCTATGCATTTCAACTACTGAGCTGCTTACATTCTAAGGCCAATTCCTTGATTCTCTGGACTATGCTTCAAGCAGTTTCTTCTCTCTAGTCTCACACTTCCTGCAGAGTGCTTGCCATTGCTTGTAACTCTAGTTCTTCTATCCTTTGTTGGAGTTGTTGAATGGATTCAACAAGCTTACCTACTTGGATTTCCACTGGGTCTCCTTCCATTTGTTCTAATCCCGTCACATAGAGAAGTGCTCTAGTGATTGCCTCTTTAACTCCAATCTGCTCTACGAGCATTTGTTCCTTCTCCTTCTGGATCTACGCTCTATCCTTTGCAAACTTGGCTTGGATGTTGTCTTTTTCTTGTTGCGTAACCTGACGTTGTTCTCTGGCTTCCTCTTTTTCTTGCTTTAAGGCCTCCGTGGCCTTTTGTTTTTCTTCTTGAACATGACGAAGGTGAGCTTCGGTCGCATCTACTATTCGACATAGCTGGGAAGGCTCATCTCCCAACTCTGTTCCTTCTGATGATGGGGGTGCAGTAGACACTGAACGACTGGAGTAGAGGTCTTGTTGTACCCCTTTCAGATATAATTCAATTCTTTCATACATGGTTTCTTGTTTGTCTTCATTGTGCTGTAAGATATCTTATGAGGTATCTGAGACAGTGGTGATGATGAAATCTATGTCATCCATCGTGAGCACAGGCTGCATCTATGGTTTAGTATCTTTGGACTTCTTCCACAATGTAGGTTTCGTGGGGGAAACCTTTCTTTTATTGGAGGTCTCAGCTTCTTCAATAGGGTCCCTAGGTGGTGTTACTTCGCCTTGTTTCTCCTTGTCTTCTTCTCCTTTGCCTTCTCTTTGTCTACTTCGTCATCACCTCCTCCTCTAGGTGAGTCTGAAGTAGTCTCTTCTTATGCGCTATTCAGGTCTTATACCTCTTCCTTTTTCTTCCTTTTGCTACTACTTGGTGCATCATACTCTTCACGAGTAACCACCAGACTTCTGATGAGGTGAGGGTCGAACAGTTCTGCCTGGTCGACTAGTATAAGGAACTCTGTAGGCCATTCCTTAGTGATTTCTTCCATGTCCTCCTCTGTGAGTTTATAGTAACTCTGCATCTCTTCTTTGTGTTCATCTTTGCATACAGTAATATAAATAAAATGTCTATCTGCATGGAACTTCACAAATGGTCTGAACCTATGTAGGGTGTTCGAGGTCATCCGAGGGAAAGACTCAATAACCCTCTTCAATTGCAGGTAGTAGGTGTGGAACTCCGCATTTGACTTCCATTGTTTTTCCATGTCACTTGAATACAAGAGCGTGGTGAACTTCACAGCTAAGGGTTATGATGGCTCAATCTTAGGTTAGGTCGCACATTTTATCATTTCCCAAACAATGAAAGTGATGAGGATCAACAACCAACTGAAGTGGAACTTGTATCCCTAATCTTGAGCTTCGCGATAATCTTGTTCTAACTAGTTGACGAGGTAGCTCACTCGGTTCATTTGTAGCCCTTCCACACATTTTTCCACGAGGTCAACAATGAACCCTGTGACGTGTGTGTGTTTATTCTTCCTTACTATCTTACTAGTGATCAACTGGCAGGCTAGGTGCACTACACCATTCTGAATGGAGGCTACCTTGTAGCCTCACTTCCTCTTTTCCACATCGCCATAGGTATCTTTAATTTTCTGCGCTAGGGCACGATCTGCGGCCTTCTCTGGATAAAATTATTGTGGGTCTGGTCCTTGCATGCTTAATATATTGATCCAATGGATCAACACCAGATCTATAATGATGCGTCTGTCCAGCCACAAATAACTGCTATGGAAGAAAGACAAGAGGAGTTTAACACACACGTTAACCTCTTGATACCTTCCAAAGTGTGGTATCTTCATCACGTTCAGGATAGTGGAACTCGCAATGTCCATAGTCCACGGGTGGGGGATGATCTTCGGCTTCTTCTCCTTGATCCTGGTTAAGTACTTGTGTGGGGTGAGAATTCCATGGTTCTTGTGATATCCTAAGTTGAAATCACTAATCTTCAACGTCATGATTTGTCCTAACTGCAACCCAACTGCACATATCCCCTTCGGGAGGTATACAGTTATCAAGGTGTATTCGAAGTCCCTCGGGACATTATCACGACTCACTGCACCAAAAAAAGGAGGGATATAATCAGGTGGGATAGATGGGATGACATTCACATTCTCCAAGTCATCATGATTCTTGGTTTGTTTCTCTATCGCATCTCGGGATGGTCCAGATCCATGAGCAGTTGACGGGGATGCTTGCACTCGTTTCATCGACGAGGCTTGGAATTCTGTAGACATGACCTTCTCAGTCATGAGGTCTATGAGGATATCTTTGGCAGATTTCTCTACTTCTCTGAAGTCACCCGACATGCACGCCTGAGATCATGTATCATAGGTCGGTGAACAAACAATCACAGTAACATAATGGATGGCGAGCTCTCAATAGGCAATGTGTGAAAGAAACTAGTTCTCTGTGAGCTCGGATAATCACAATGGGAAAAAATTTTCTCGGTGCAACACTCGATGGGATAAATTGACAACGTCATAATAGAATCCTCTAATGGGCAGGAACGCCTGAATCAATGCAATTCCATCTGTTATGGCACGGTCCCAATGGTCTAATGACGATCTTTCTTGCCATAATTGTGGTTCGAGTTGTTATGGAGCGTCGAGCTAACATTCAAGATGCCTCCAACGGTCATATAGATTCGCTGTGGTGAAGTGCCAATATTCAATGTTCTCATATCCCGGTGAAGTTCCATTTCTGCAAACCTTCCTTTTGTGAAGTCCTCCCTGGAAATTCCTGTAACTTTTCTAACTTTTCTTTCTTCTTGCTGAGATTTCTGGCTTTCTTTCCTGTAAAATGAGTCACTGGTTTCCACTTTCCATTATTATTCTTATCTCCTCTTGGCACAGTAACTTCCCACTGTGAATGGTCTTTCATAGGGTTCGAGGGTAATACTTCTTCTCTTTCTGGGGTAGGTGCTATACTCTCTTGTACAAACAGGTGTTTCCAGTCTTCCTATGTTCTTTCAACTTCGATGTCCAGATCTCTGGTCCTTAGTAGCTTCGACTAGTCCTCTTGTTATTCTAGTAAGTGCGCTATTATCCTAGCCATGAAATCCCTTAGTTATTTCTTTTTATGTTATAGATCCTCCTCTTCTTGTTTCCTTCGTATCTGATCTTTTTCAATCCAGGTTTTTCCTAGCAAAATAACAAATGGGGCGATGTTCTCAACAAACTTAACGATCTCAAATTCTTCTTCTGTCAAAGTTCCATGAGCACTCATATATGCCTGGGTAAGTCTTCCACATAGGGTTATTAGATTTCCTCTAAATAATCTTATTCCTCCTAATGAAGGAACCATAACAGGTTTTCCTAAAATTTGCCAAGTTCTTTCTGTCATGATATTCACCTATGTTTCCTCATCTAGAACATAGTCTATGTCAAAGTCTCCTATTCTTGTTTCTATGCACTCCTTCTCTTTTAATATCTCTTATAAGTTGATATCTTTGTGATCACTCAGGGTTTCTTTCATCTGTAATAAAATAGTCTCTGATTCTTTCTGGGGTTTTATCATATCCTTAGTTTCTTGGCCTGTCTCATGGTTTTCTTGTCTCATATTCATATTTTCAACTTTAGCAATCATTCTAGGGAAATCCAAAACTTCATGGTCCATAGCTTTACAACAAATACAACTAGGACTTCTACCAGGGCATTCCTTAGCAAGATGTCCCGGTCTTCTGCAACTATAGCAAAGAGTTAATCCTCTCTTTCTTTTAAATGACCCCCAACCTTTCCTGTACTGAGCACTAGGATCACAATAACTAACCTACAAAATATTCTTTTTAGGATCCTGGATCCATTTGTTAGTCCAAACATTCTTTCTATGCATAGGAATAACATATCTTTAACTATTCTTATCAGATCTACTCATATCCAATCTTCTTTCTTCTAGTTGTGCCCTAGTTTTCAGACTAGGAAAAAATCTATTAGACATACCTAGATCCATTCTTTTGAAACAAAAATGTTCACTTATCTTACCTTTCTCAGAGCACAAAGATTAAAGATCTTACCTCTTTTCTTCAGACTTGATTCCTTTATTAGCACAAAGCTTCACAGTTAAGTAGAATACTGTGCACTAAAACAATAGATCTATGCACAAAGCTTTCTTTTCTTCAGTTCCTAGCAATCATAGTTCCAGGTCCCAACAACAGAACCACTTGTTGGCACAGGGGTAGACCCAGGGTTCAATGCTTCAAGAATGCACCAACATAACCCTAACTACTGACCCTTTAGGCAACATCTGCGAAGCAGATGAAATCTCACCCAAGGTAGAGGTAGGGGTGGTTGCAGGAATCAAGTGTCTACAACCTAGCTAGGACACAGATATGTGATTACAACACTTAATAGAGCACTTAGCAATTAACATTCATTAACATTTATCCCTTATTCACGTCGCAGATTGAAATCCTAGTTAGAGAGCAGCGCAGTATTCACCAAGATCTAATACATCCAACACTTAGTACATAGAAATAGATCAGATCTAGCATTCATTCACATTACTAAGAACTAAACTATTATATTAGATGCATCTGACACATATAATTGCACTAAGAATACATCACATCAATAACATAACAACTATAATGCACAAAGCAACCACAACATAGGATATACGTGGTTCACCCCAGCATTGGGCTACATCCACCAACTCTTCTCTTCTTTATTGTCTTCTTTCAATCTTCTACAAGCACAAAGCCATAAGAACCCACTCCGCATAGGACAGGAGATTTGCGTGCACCTCGCCATATCCTCCTTCCTTGAGCTAGTTTTAAACACAAAGCCTTCTTACAATATGCACACAAGCTTCTTGCAATCACTTGCACTTAGCTCTACAAGTTATTAACACACAGTATGTAGGAAGCATCCACAACTGTTCGCACTTAGCTCACCAACCACATTACACACCTATGTCTCTCTTACTTACATCGCCTAGATTTCTATTTATACATTACAAACATGCCTAAACATGGGTAAACCCATGGGTCAACATCCCATACCTGTTACATAAACCTTAAACCCAAAAATTCCCTAAGAAGGGGCTGGGATCCCACAATATCCGCTTTGCCTTGCATTCCACCTTCAACCAGCCTATCGAAGTCCCAAAATTGGTCAAACGTGACCAAGGTTCTCCAAAACTTGGTCAAGGGCCAACATTAGTCATGCCCTTTGGTTTGACAAGTTCTCCAACAATTTTCATGAGGATGATGGATGATATCTTGTGGCCTTTCACTAATTCTTTTATGGTGGTGTAGATGGATGACATCCTTCTCTACAACAAGAATTGGGAAGAACACTTGTGTCATATTCAGTAGGTTCTACACACTCTGCGACAACACAAGCTATATGCCAACTTGGAAAAATTATCCTTTGACATGGACAAGGTTCAATACATAGGATACATTGTTGATGCGTATGGTGTGCATGTTGATGCAACCAAGATCCAAGTCATCTGTGACTGTCCAACCCCAACCACACTCACTGAGTTTCAGAGCTTCTTAGGCCTTGTGAATTTCTATCGAATGTTTTTTTTGGGATTCTTCCATTTTGCATGAGCCCTCATCCAAATAAGTAGGGGTGGTGGTAAGGAAAAAATCGTGTGGGGCTTGTCCCAATAGAAAGCGTTTGATGATTTGAAGAAGTGCTTGTGCTCTGCCCCAGTGATTTCATTACTTGACCTGCAACAACCCTTTGAGATCAAGTCATATGATTCGGACTATGCTGTGGGTGCAATCATCACTCAACACGACCTCCTCATGTCCTATCATAGTGAGACAATATCTGATGTCATCCATAAGTACCTTGCTTATGAAAAATAAATGTACTCCATTGTGAAACTCTACCTCCGGTGGAGGCATTACATTCTTGAGAAGGAGATAGTCATCCTCACTGATCATAAGCTGCTATAGTTCATGCGAACATAAGGAAAATTTCAAAATGACCTCCATCAAAAGTGGTCCACATATTTGCAGCAGTTCCACCTCAACATTAAGTATAAAAAAAGAAATACCAACTGAGTTGTTGATTGCCTAAAATGACTTCCAATCGCAAAACTCACCAAAGTGATCGATTCTTGTAGCCACGAGACCTCCAGATGGCCCCACCTCTATGCGATAGATATTGACTTTGCCAACACCTACCAAATGTTGGGCGCAAACACAACTATCACTAATTTCCATCTTCAAGAGGATTTGTTGTGCCATCTGGGCCATCTATGCATTCCATCAAGCGAGCAGGTGAAGCTGATTTGGGAAGCCCACTACAGTTGGGTGCCAGGACACTTCAGTGTGGAAAATACAATGGCAGTGTTGTAGCGACATTTATATTGGCCAAAACTTCGACAAGATTTCAACAAGTATACCCATTCTTGCACTGCCTATGCTATTGCGAAACCAACCATTAAGAAAAAAGGCTTGTACACTCCTCTGCCTACTCCTAATAGTCCCTAGGAATCCATATCAATAGAATACATGTGGGGCCTTCCATCCACCAAGTGGGGAAATTAATGTATTTTTGTGGTTGTTAATCGCTTTTCCAAGATGGTGATTCTGGCCTCCTGCAAGAAGAGCATCACAATGGAGAAAACTACCAAGCTCTTCTTTGAATGAATGTGGGTAAACTTTGGGATCCCACAAACCATTATCTCATATTGGTACAACTAATTCCTCAAGACATTCTGGTCAAGGCTCTAGTCACTGTTGGACACCAAGCTCACCAAGTCATTGCCTTTCACCCCCAAATGGATGGCCAAATTGAGGTTATCAATTAGATGATCGTGCACATCCTACTCATGTACAATACCAAGCACCCCCACACCTGGGATGAGAGTCTTCCCTATGTTCAACATAACTAAAACAAAGAAACACATATCTCAACTTGTCACAACCCCTTTTAGGTGGGGTTGGGATTTCAATCATTGGGTCCCATGGATGTTTCACTACCCCTTGCAGCCACCCAGGAAGACTCATCGCATGCTCCAACTGGAGCTGAAAAAGACACCCGGTTCATTGAGCAAATCCAACACATCCACCAATAGGTTCAGGATATTTTACATAATTCCAATTCCAAGTACAAGCAGTGCCATGATTAACACAGGGTGCCACACCAGGTTTAGGTGGGAGATAAAGTTTGGTTGCACTTGCAGAAAGAATGCCTTACAGGGCCTCATCAAAATCTTCTTCCACTCTTTTAAGGACCCTACACCATCACAAAGGTTTGGGTGACAATGATTTTGAGCTCAAGCTTCTTCCTTGGATTTCACCCAGTGTTCAATGTGGACCTCCTTTGACCTTGTTTTCCACCATTACTGGACACCTCAGAGATAGCAGAAAAATTGACACCAATAGAGATCAAACCTAACTTCATGGAATGTGAATCCACTGATCATATCATGGACACATAGGTCAAGGGAATTCACCAGTAGAGGATCCAACGTTATTGGGTTGTCAAAGTAGGGAAACTCATGCACCAAGGCAAGTGGCTCACCCGTGGCCAAATTCAGTAGAAATTTCCTCATCTAATGGGGTAACTCAA
The DNA here is from genome assembly GCA_010110895.2 of Picea sitchensis. Taxonomy (NCBI): domain Eukaryota; kingdom Viridiplantae; phylum Streptophyta; class Pinopsida; order Pinales; family Pinaceae; genus Picea; species Picea sitchensis. The sequence goes on along the minus strand of SNQJ01S0054796.1, from coordinate 85,700 downwards.
CGCAATGGAGACCATTACTTAATAATGGGGAATTATTTATCTTGGAGTATCTTGGTGGCCACCCACCTTGTCCAACTGGCTCAAAACAATTTTTTGGCAACTTACTATTTTTATCAATTTTTTGGTTCTCGAAGTTTCAAGGCCATTTTGAGGGCCTAAAAGACATTTTTTCACGACCATGAACCTTAATGATATTTGAAGGCTTTGATCAATCCCCCTAAATGAATATACACATCAATACCTTTCCAACGAGCTATCTTGCACCCTAAACAGAGATCGTATGCAAAAGTTACGACCCTGGGAAGTTGATGTACTAACTTACCCCAACAGGGCCCACATGAATTTTGACGCTTCATCTCCTAGGGTTAGGTTTTTGTATGTCTAGGGTTTTGGAATTCATTTTTATTGTAAAAATTCCTTTAGAGCATCATTGTACTCATGTTCTTGTAACCGTAACCATCACATCTCTTCTTAGAGATAAGCTGCCACCATTCTAGCAAGCTTGTTTTCAGTATGCATTTTACAATTTTCAACATATTTATTATTTAATAGAAGTCAATTTTTACTATATCTTTGTTATTGCTCACCGTGTCTCTATGTTAATATTATAAATCTATGGTTTCATTTTTTTCCACTAATAAATACAGATCACTTGCACTAGGTATCAAGTCAATTTGGTGACTGATACTTCTCTCAAGAGGCAAGGCATTAGGTATTTCATCCACAACTATATCAAAAAATTCATCAAGCATAATTTTAATATCATCAGGAAAATCATCTAAGTTTGTAGAAGTCGAAATTACCTTTGGTTTTCCAATAAGAGTGAAATGTAGCTCCTCCTTCTTCTTGACTTCTTGTAATAATTCTTTTCCACTCATAAGCATAATAATAGGTCCAAGTTCCTCTTTGCCTGCCTATTTCAAGGGTAGCAATACATGATTCTTCCCATCCTTCTCCAAGGAGTAAGTGTTCCTTTTCCATCATACTGCCAAGTTCTTCCCAACAAGACATGACAAACATCAATAGGCATTATGTCACATAATACCAATTCTCTGTAAATCCCAATCCAAATCTCCACCTCACATTGCTCATTCACCAAGAGCTGATGTCATTGACACTCTATAGGAAGTGGGATGTGCCATTTTTTTCAATTCCAACTTCTCTACCATCTCTGTGGAGACCAAGTTATCAATACTTCCACTGTCAATTACTACTTTTCAACACTTCCCCTTAGATTTACGCATAGTCCTGAATAGACTCTTCCTTTGTGATGGTTTATGTACCTCCTTTTCCTCCTTCACCAAAAATCTTTTCATAATCAAAGACTCCCCTGCCTCATGTGTCTCTTCTCTTTCCAATTCCTTATTTGGTTCTTCTGTGTCTTCTGCAGTATTAGCAATCCTTTGGTTTGCTGGTTTATTCCTTGGACAGTCCCAAGACATGTGTCCAATTTCACCACATGCATAACATATCAATTCTTTACCTCTTCCTCTTCCTCTTCCTCTCGAGCCAAATCTCCTTCCTTTAAATTCCGCTCTTTGTGGTGATTGATTGTTGGAATTCTCTCCTTCACTTTTAGAGGTTTGAGTTCTTCCTCTGTTTGAAGATCCTCTTCCTCTTGTCACACCCTTTCCTCTATTTTTCAGACTCTACTTCCTTATCAACTTCTCTTCTACCTTTAATGCTTCCTACTAAGTATCATAAAGAGTCATGAGATTTAGCAAGCTAATATCATCATGTATATCATATCTCATCCCATTAATATACCTAGCTACTCTCTCCACATCTCCTTCTATCTGCCCATCTCTTATAATTATCTTGTAGAACTACTCTGTATAATCTTTGACTACCATAATTTTCTACCTTAGGTTATGTAGCTATCTGAAGAGGGTTAATTGATAATCCTTGGGCATAAATTTACTTTTAATTTTGCTTATGATTTTATCCCGATTCTTAATTATGGATTTGCCTTTTATCTCTCTATGAATTTGCAATTCATCCCACCAAATGGGTGCATGTCTCTTCAACCTGGTTGTTGCATATTTCACCTTCTTTCTATCCTCAACCTCCTCAAATTCATAGTATTTATCCAGTCCATGAGTTATTCAATATTCAAATTCCCTTCATACATAGGAACCTCCACTTTAGGTATGCCACCAACTTTAACCAACATTCTTATCACTTTGTCTTTTTCTGTGACCTCTCCTTGTTCTTCTTTATAGGTTTCTCCTTTACTGATGTCACCATCATTAGGGTATCTTATTTTTATAGCATCCATTACTTCCAATTTAGATTTAAGCTGCCTCATTTGCTCCAGCACGACTTCATTTCCTACTGGTATTACTTGACCTGCTTCAATAAGAACTCCTTGTCCTCTTCTTGGAGGCATTTCCTCAATTTACCAAACCAAATTGATGCTTTGATACCATAATGAGGCCTTGAGGGATCCCTTAAGATCAAATGTAACATCCCTAGCCTTCCATTCCAGGCCATACTACTTCATTGTAACATCCCCAACCTTCCAAGTTGGGCCATGCCACATTTAAAAACTTCTCATGTTTATGATATTCAAATTGTAACATACCCAACCATAGACCTATCGGGATATGCCATTCAAAAATTCTTGCAGACCTTGATATAGGTAAATCTTAAGCTGACAATTACATACTGCTAATACACAGATTAATGAGAAAATAACAATAAACATATACATGCAACATACACAAAAAATACCCATACATATAACACATGTATAATACACAACATGCAATTGAACACATAATTGATACTTATCTTTTTATATAAGATCACCAACTCTGTACAAACCTTCCATGATCCTCCCAGCCTTAGACCACAGTGCTCATCACTCTGAGTACTGGGTCACCCCCAAGCTGGGACTAAACTCCACCTAGGTAAAGGGATTCCTAGGCTAGGTTGAGAAAAATCAGATAACAGGAAGGATCTCGTTCAATTAGCCTATTAAACTAACATCCCACAACCTCTCATTCCCCACATGCCTGTCCCACCCCAGGAAGTGTGCCCCTTCTCTGCTCAATAGTCCTTCGACTGCCCCACTTTCCTTCTAGGGCTTCAACAACAAGACACACACGAATTCCGAGAGAACTATAACTTCATTTGGGCTCCCTTAAGAAAATCACTTCCCCAACCAAATATCTCACCTGGAGAGAGATGCTCACGATCCTAATGACCTGCCTCTTCAACCCAACACTTAAGTCAACCAGATATAGTTAATGGTGAAGACAACAAAATTCAACTAAGGCATCAACATAATTCATGTATGGAATAAGTGATGGAAGTAGCATCAAACTTCCGGTTTGGTTTAGGCACTGCCCATAACAACAAGGTACATGTGCACTACTCCTCCCAGGACAAGTACAGGTTACTGCTAGTAACATAAAAATATAGGGTAGCTTCAGGAGTGTGTGCAGGATGGAGGGGTTTGCATCATGTAGAGCTCGAATGATGGATAAAATGGATGATTGTTCAAATGTGTGAGTCCAAATGGGAAGGAATGGGAAAATAGACTAATTTCCCCACATATATTTTCATGTGCCCTAATTGACACATGGACTTCTAGGAATTCATTCCTCTCCTCTTGTAGATCATTCTTCCTCCATAATAACTTAGGATAATATAAAATTTATCATTGCCTTAGTCTTTGGGAATAATAATATAATATTCCCTTGGAGACAAGCCCTCTAGCTTAGCCCCCTTTCTAGGCACTTATCCCTCCCTTTCCCTTCCTAGTGGAGTTTAGTCCCCCATACTCTTTTATCATGGTCAATATACATAAAACGATGTATTATATTAATAATATGAGTGTTTACATATACAAAAGTAGGATCACTGGCCTCTAGCATCTAGGCTCTCTGACCTAATCATTACATAAGCCTCCTAACTTATAATCACTTGGCTCACTATCCTATAAAACATATTTACAATTCAACTGGGGCTCGGTCTTGGGGTATTACAATCCCCTCCAATTATTTTTGCATTGTCCTAAGTGAAATACAAATACACATATACAACCAAAAGTTTAAAAAAATTTCAAATAGATGCGGGTATTCTGTCCGCATAGTATCCTCGTGCTCCCAAGTTGCATCCTAAGCATCGTACCACATCCATTAGACATTTACTAGATTTATGGATTGATTTCAGAGCTGCTTGATCTTCCAGTCTAGTATGCCCACCAGATGCACTTGAAAAGAGCCTTCTTGCTCCACATGAATCACATTCCAATCAATAACATGATTATTATCATGTATATACTTTCTGATCAATGACACATGTAATACATTATGAATTGACATTTATGTATGTAATGCAAGCATATAAGCTATAGGTCTAATCCTATTTAGGATTTCAAATGGCTCGCAATAACGAGATGCCAACTTTGAACAATTTCCCAACTTCAGGGAACTTTTGTTTGCCTTCAATTTCAAGAATACATGATCACCCAATTTAAATTTCCTGTGAGTTATTCTCTTATCAGCATAAATTTTCTGTCTTTCTTGAGAAACCTTTAAATTTTGCCTTATTTTTGACATCTTCTCTTCCATTTCCCTGAGCAAATTTGGTCCAACCACTGCTCTATCTGCTGGGTTGTCCCATCTTACTGGTGTGTTGCACCTTCTGCCATAAAGTGCCTCAAATGGGCTCATTTTCAGAGATGCTTGGTACCCATTGTTGTAAACAAACTCTACCAAGTGTAGATAATCTTCCCATTTTCATGGTTTATCCATCACATACATCCTCAACATATCCTCAATCACTTGATTCACCCTATATGTTTTCCCATCATATTCTAGATGATAAAATGTGCTAAAATTAAGATTTGTTCCAAATCCTTTAAATAATCCTTTCCAGAAATTTGGTGTGAATTTTGGATCTCTGTTAGACATAATTGTGTTGGGTATACCTTGTATTCAAGCAATTTCCCTCATATATTTATTAACAACGTTAGTTTCTTTGTGAGTAAGATTCACTAGAATGAAATGGGCAACTTTAGTAAGCTTGTCCACCACTACCATGATCGAATCATGCTTCTTTCTTGTTCTGGGAAGTTTGGTGATAAAAACCATTGTTACCACTTCCCATTTCCACTCAAGAATGGGTAATGGTTGCAGAAACCCAACTGGGTGTCTATGCTCATCCTTGGCCTTTTGACACTCCAAACATTTAGCAATGTACTCATCGACTTATTTCTCCATGCCTGGCCAATAATATTGGCTCTTGACAGCTACAATAGTTTTCTGATACCTTGTGTGTCCAACATAATGTACATTATGAATTCCCCTCAATATCATATTTTTCAATTCTTGAGAATTGGGTACATATATTATGGTTTTGTACATGAGAATTTCATCATTTCCTAGCTTGTAGTCTTCAGTTTTCTGCTGAAAATTACCTTGATGTAATTTTCCCACTAATTCCATGTAATGCAAATCCAATTTTGCAGCCTTTGAGATTCTGTCTTTAAAATCGGATTGGTACATGCTAATGGCTATAGCATGCAACTCATCCACTCTTCTACTGAGTGCATCAACCACCTTATTCTCTTTCCCTTTGATATGATTTATATCAAATTCGTATTGACTGAGAAATTCCAACCACTTGCTTTGCCTAACATTTAAAGTTGGCTGATCAAATAAATATTTCAAACCATTATGGTATGTCTTCAACTCGAACCTTTTTACCATGAGGTTATGCCTCCACTTCTTCAAGGCGTGCACTATGGCTACCAACTCAAGATCATGAGTGACATAGTTTCTTTCATGATCCTTCAAATTCCTTGATTCATAACACACAACAAACCCATTTTGAATGAGGACTCCACCAAGTCCTTCTTTGCATGCATCTGCGCATACCATGAAATCTTCATTTGGATCAACAATCATTAGAATTGGAGCATTGGTTAATAGTTGCTTCAAGTGCTGGAAACTCTTTTCACACTGCAGTGAACACTGAAACTTCACTCCCTTCTTTTGCAATGAAGTAATTGGGTGTGCAATCTTTAAGAATCCTGCAATAAATATTCTTAAGTAGCCTTCAAGGACCATGAATGATATGACTTCTGTCACATTCTTTGGTGCTAACCATCCTCTAATGGCCTCAAGATTTTTAGGATCCACCACTATCCCTTCCTCATATATGATATTCCCCAAATAGTGAATTTGGTTCTGATAAAATGAGCACTTGTTCAATTTGGCATACAACTGATGCTCCCTCAATACTTGTAATGCCATCTTCGAGTGTTTCTCATTCTCTTCTTTCAACTTGGAATATATAAGAATGTCATCCAAAAAGACAATGACAAACTTATCTAAGTACTCTCCGAAAACACCATTCATTAAAAACATGAAGAAAACTGATGCATTTGATAACCCAAATGGCACCACTGTGAACTCATAATGCCATACCTTATTCTGAAGGCAAACTTACTAATGTCTTCATATTTAATTCTTACCCGATGATACCCCAATCTGAGATATTTGAAAATATTTTTGCATTCTTCAATTGATCAAAGAGGTCATCGCTCCTTGGAAAAGTATACTTATTCTTCACAATTACTTTTTTCAATTTCCTGAAGTCAATACAAAGTCTCAAAGTTCCATCCTTCTTTTTCACAAATAAAACTAGGGCACCCCAAGGTGACACACTTGGGCTTATATACCCCTTATTTAGAATCTCTTTAAGGTGCATTTTCAACTCCTTCAGTTTTGGTGTACTCATCCTGTAAGGAGTCTTGGATACTGGAACTGGTCCATGCATCATATTTATGGATAAATCAATGTCTCTTTTAGGGGGATCCTGCTATTTATTTAAATACATCCTCAAACTCCTTTAGTACTACATAATCTTCTATATTAGACACCTTATCCTTAGGTGTCTCTTCCATATGAGTTGCAAATATTTGACAACCCTTTTTGTAACACTTCTTCAGCTGCAATGCTGATATTTCTCTGACAGTTACTACCGTGGGAATTCCCTACACTATCCTTAGGTTCCATTCCTCATCTAGGCAAGTAAATGTCTTATTATGACAGTCTAAGACATCATGGTGTTGGTCCAACCAATCCATCCCAATTAGACAGTCATAGGAACCTAAAGGCAAGATGTTTATATCTTCCTTGGTGCTCAGTCCATTCATGTCCACTGGACATGAATTAACCATCTCATTGAATTTTATTTTGGCCCCGATAGCCCACTGCACCAACCAATATTTTCCATTCTTGATTCTTGGAAAATGAAATCTTTCCACCATCTTAGGATCTATACAACTATGACTAACTCCTGAATTAATTAAAATTGCAATGGTTTGGTTGCTGATCATACCTTCCACTTCAATCATGTGTCACTGAAACTCAACTTGCTTGTTTCCCAGGGATGCATAGATCTTGGGTTCATTTCTCCCAACATCCTTCATTGTTTCAGCTTGTTGTACGTTGTGAACATCTCTCAACTTTTCAGCTCTATGGGGACAATATCTATACATATGATTTCCATGACCACCCCGACATTGAATAGATGGTTGCCTTGGCCTTTGTCCACCTGTCTCAATCGATATGGGCTCTCTAGAAGTTGGTTATCCCTTAGGGCCATTTCTGAAGAATGGTGGTTTATTTCCTTTCTTCCTTTGTTCCATATTGAACTTCTTCTTGTCTTCCCAATATTTTTGGAAAGTTGGCTTTCCTTTCTGTTGATCATATAAAAATTTAGCTTTCCTTATGGTCTCCTCCAAAGTCTTGGGATCATCATATTGTATCTTTTCACTAATGAATGATGGCAACCTAGATGAAAGAGACATACTTCAACAGTTCTAAAAACCTTCTTTTGTATTCATCGATGGTCATACTTCCAAGCTTGAGTTCAAATAAATCCTTCATTTTCTTGTCATAGTATCTCTTAGTCATGTATTTATTTTCGAAATACTTCTTGAATTCCTTCCAAGTAACATTTTTGTCTTTAAGGTGTTTCTCCTGCACAAGTTGATCCCACCACATGGATGCCTTTCCTTTGAGATGATAGATAAAAATTATTCCTTCTGCATGTGAAGAATAATTATGCAATTGAAAATATTTTCTCATGCCAAGTAGCCATGTCTCTGCATATTCATCCTTATTGTGCTCACCATCAAATGTAGAAGGTTTGATTTTGTTCATTTATCCTCGTAGTTCATCCAACCCATACCTCTTTTTATGCTTCCTGTAAAGGGATGAAATTGAGTTGTTGTGTGCTCTCTTATTGCAATTCCTTGGGGAGTGATGGTAACACTCCTTGATATTCCTTTCCAATCAGGAGACCTATTACTTCTTGATTGGCTTGAGTCATTATCCTTATCCAATTTCTTCTCAATTATGTCCATGCTCTACATTAACTTCATGTTGAAGTCCTCCTGTTGCTCTTTGGATTTCATAAGCTTGTCATTATCAACTTTATGACTTTGGACATCTTTCTACAAATTTTTGATGGTCTCTACCATGTTCATGGTTTCTTCCTTTCCGTCTCCATGTCCATTGGAGTTTGTTCCTTCAATACCCATATGGAAATCCATCCCTCTGATATCATCTTCCTAGATATAATCCCCCTGTGCATCTTCCATCTATCTGCACTCTAAGCTGATCTTGATTCTAATCTTACAGATGTTATCTCTGCAAAATGTACAACCAACATAATTTTGTTAGGCTGATTGATTTAACAAAATCAGGAAATTATGAACCATTCTGGTTCAATAATATATCATACTTCTTTCTTCATATTTTATGAGAAATTTACTGTTCACCTCAATTTTGTGGGTGAAAAATTATGTTCTAATGGCTAATATCTTTCCAATGACTACTTCCTTGCTCAATTATGAGTCTTGAGCTATAAGTTATGGATATCTGAAAATTTTGTTCTTTTTGGTCCTCGACCAAGTTTTGAGGAAACATTGGTCAGGTTTGGCCACCTTTTTGGACTTCGACAGGCTGGTCAAAGATGGAGCGCCCAGGCAGAGCTGAGATCTTGGGATCTCACTTTTTTTGTGGACCCAACAAGGGGTTCATTAGGGTTTTTTTATTAGGGTTTATGGGATGTCTGCCCATGGGTTTATCCATGATTAGGACTTTTTGTAAGCGATTGTAAAAGTATAAATAAGAAATAATGTAATGTAGTGAGGGAATGTAATTGGCTAAGTGCAAGAGGCAAGTATTTCTGAGTTTCTTTGTGTAATATAATGTGTATGTAAGGCTCTGTGATTGATAGGGGAGTTGGCTTTGTTCCTTGACCTAATTTTGGGAAGGTAGATCTAGCGCTCAGTGCGCAGATCACTTGTCCGGTGCAAAGCTTGGCTCTGTGGCTTAGTGCACGAGAGAAGATGAATGAAAGATATTGAATACTAATAAAGAAGAATAAGCCATTGGTGGACATAGCCCCACACTGGGGTGAACCATGTATATCATGTGTTGATGGTTTGATTTGTGCTATGATATTTATGCTGTGGATCTTCTTAGTGCATGGATTGTTATGTATGATATATAGATCTATGAATGCTTAGTGATTTATTTATGTTGAATGGGATAGATATACTTATGATGATAAGTGCGATGTGTATTTTTTCATTATTTCTATGTCGATCTATCCTTAGGGTTTATTCTGCAATGTGAATAAAGTTGGTAAACTAATACATGTTATTCCTAAGTGCTTTGTGAAGTGTTGTGATCATAGATCTGTGTCCCATCTTGGTTATAGAAACCTGAGTCCTGTAACCCCCCTTGATTCTACCTTGGGTGAGACTTCGCCTGCTTCACAGGTGTTGCTGAAAGGGCCAATAGTTAGGGTTTTTTTGGTGCATTGTTGAAGCATTGAACCCTAGGTATGCTCCTGTGCCACAAATGGTTCCATTGCTGGGACCTGGAACTTTCATTGCTAGGATCTAAAGTAAAGAAAATAGAAGCTCTGTGCGTAGATCTTCCGTTGTAGTGCACAATACTCTACTTGATTTGTGAAGCTCTGTGCTAAGAAAGAAATATGATCTGAAGAAAAGAGATAAGATCTTGAAAGAGGTAAATCTTTGTGATTTGATAAGAGTAAGATAAGTGAAAATTTTTGTTTCGAAAGCATGAATCTAGGTATGTTTGATAGATTCTTTCCTAGTCTGAAAGCTAGGGCATAGTTGCAAGAAAGAGTTAATCTGAATAAATTTAATAGAACTGAAGAAATATATGTTATTCCTATGCATAGAAATTTTTTTTGGACTAATAAGTGGATGTAGGAACCTAGAAAGAAATTTTGCAGATTGCAGGTCCAACACTGTGATCCTAGTGCACAGTACATAAGAAGTTGGTGAACATACAAAAGAAAGAGAGGATTGACACTATGTTATAACTGCATAAGACCGAGACATCTTGCTAAGGAATGTCCTGGTACAGGTCTTGTCTTTTTTGTAAAATTGTTGGTCATGAAGTTGAGGATTGCCCAAGGATGATTGCGAAAGTTGAACAAATGAAGACGAGTCAAGAGAATAAGAGCATGTTAGAGAATAAAAAAGAGAAAGGATCAAAGAAAGTTCAAACTACATTAGTACAATTAAAAGAAGCAATGAATGATCACAAAGATGTCAGTTGACCAGAGATCATGAAAGAAAAACAACACATAGATACAAGAATAAGAGACTTCAACATAGACTGTGTCTTGGATGAGGAAACACAAGTGAATATTATGAGAGAAAGAACTTGGGAAATTTTGGGAAAGCCTACTATAGTATCTTCATTGGGAAAAATAGGATTATTCAAAGGAATATGATAACCTTATGTGGAAGAATTACTAATGTACCTGTTATTATTCATGGAACATCGACTGGAGAGGAATTTGAAGTCATTAAGTTTGTTGAGAACAACGCCCCTTTCCATTTTTTGTTAGGAAAGACATCTATTGAGAAGGATCAGATCATAAGGAAAGGACAGGAAGAAGCTACAGAAAAGAAAAATAAAGAACTAAGCTGTTTCATAGCTAGAAAGATAGACCAAATAATAGCAGAACGAGAAGTTAAGTCGAAGCAACAGAAGGAAAGAGAGTTAGATGTCAAAGTTGAAAGAACATAAGAAGGTTTGAAGGAACTTTCCATGCAAGAAAGAATAATTCCCACCTTGGAATTAATAAGAGAAAGACTATTAAATTCAAACCCTTTAGAAGCACATCAACAATGTGAAGTCACTACGTTAGGGGAAGATAAGAATAAAAATGGAAAGAGAAATCCAAAAACAGTTAGAGAGACTCAGATCACTGGAACAATGCGTGATCTAGTAGTAGATTACTGCCATCTAGGGCAGAGTAATGGAAGCCACACAAAGGCTACAACCGTTGCAGGATGAATCTTGTACGGTGTTTGAAGATATCAAAGGACAAGGTTCGCAAGTGGAACAAGTGGTTGCGACAACTGAACAAAGCCTGGAAGGGCCTGTTACAGAGAAAATGATCCAGGAGTTCACTGAGTAGGAAGCTCAGACGAAGAAGTAAGTTGAGGAAGTGTTAGGGTCCTAACCCGAACATAGGTAGATCAATATATTCAGATGGAATAAAGGTCAATATTAATAAGGTCTTTCAATAAAATAGAATAAGGCGGATGTAAGAAGACCTAATAGAAGCTTTCGCTTCTAGAAGGATCTTCCTCTAGATGCTTCTCTTGATAGACATATTTAGTATAAATAAGGGTCGAGGGTATGAAAAGCCTAGCTTGGATATTATTGTAATAGAGCACTGCTCGATTGGATGTTGCCCCCTCAAAGAGGCCTGTGAACATTGCTTTTTAAATCAAAGTGTTATTTCTGTTGTTGTTCTTATATCATTTCTATGTTATTGTGGAGATTATTTTGGATATATTACTGTTATTCTGCCATTTCTATCATTTTATTTCTGGTCTACATATTTATTATATCTGGTATCTTGCAAGTGGTATCAAAGCACTTTCCTTGGCAGAAATTGTGGGAATTTTTTTTCCAGGGTAGAGACGTATTCCGACATCTTTAAGCCACAGAGATCTGTCGTTACGCGCATAAACCCACAGTTGAGGGATTCATACACATAGGAAATACAAGTGGTTCTTAAGCGCACATCTGTTGGCCACCGTTATAACCCCTGTTGGTACCCCTTCGAGTGGTAGCCCTAGATTTATTGAAGCCCTGTTTAGATAAACCTATCGGCTGCTGGACTGCTATAGTGTCACTGAGAACAACACTCGGGAAGATACTCTCTAGTACCTGGGTAGTCAGGTAGTACGGCTAAGGGTACAGTCTATCCTCCTTAGTTAGTGCCCTGAGATATTGGGTCGAGTACTACTATTGGACCCCGCACGTATATCAGAGAGCTATAACACAAGGCAAAACCTTGTTTATAGAACCCTTGAATACCTAACCCTTGGGGGATAGAAACATAAACAAATTAAAACAGACCAGATCTATTGCCGCTCAACTGTGTTCGGGTTTCCAAGTAAATACACGTTTATTTCTGGTTAATCATTTGGGGCTTTCATCATTGCAGTATTCTTTAGATTGGAGAATAACTCCACAGGTGTAAAAAAAAAAAAGAAAAAGAAAAGTCTAGAATTTTTTTCACCATTATTTGAGACCTATTCCATTGGATTCATATCTCTGCCCTTATCACATTCATCCATATCATTTTTTGGAAAAAATTTTGACCTTGCCCGCCCCTTTTCAGTTGACCCATCCTCATGGCCCATACCCATAGCCAAGATCTGGAAACTCGCTTCAACATCTTGCAATCTGGTTTCCTCGAAACCCAAATAGAAGTGAAACAACTCAGTGCTACTATTGCCTCCATCGATTCATCCATCAATATAACCATAAATACAACCATGCAA
>SNQJ01S0054796.1:56109-68599 GCA_010110895.2 Picea sitchensis | reverse complement strand
ATAAGGGTCGAGGGTATGAAAACCCTAGCTTGGAGATTATTGTTACAGAGCGCTACTCAATTGGAGGTTTCCCCCTCGAAGAGGCTTGTGAACATTGCTTTTTGAATCAAAGTGCTATTTATGTTGTTGTTCTTATATCATTTATGTGTTATTGTGGAGATTATGTTGGATATATTACTGTTATTCTGCCATTTCTAACATTTTATTTCTGTTCTGCATATTTATTATATCTGGTATCTTGCAGGCAGCTTGAGCTAATCTCAAGGCCTTCGAAACGACGTTGACCAGATATGAGTGACTCGGGACGAGTCACATGTGAGTGTTGGGGGCTTGTTGGACCTCAACCAAGTTTTGAGGAAACATTGGTCAGGCTTGCCCACCTTTTTGGACTTCGATAGGATGGTAGAAGATGGAGTGCCCATGCGGATCTGAGATCGTGGGATCTCACTTCATTTGTGGACCCAACAAGGGGTTCATTAGGGTTTTTGTATTAGGTTTTATGGGATGTCAGCCCATGGGTTTACCCATGATTAGGCCTTTTTGTAAGTGATTGTAAAAGTATAAATAAGAAAGAATGTAATGTAGTGAAGGCATGTAATTGGATAAGTGCAAGAGGCAAGTAATTCTAAGTTTCTTTGTGCAACAGAATGTGCATGTAAGGCTCTGTGCCTGATAGGGGAGTTGGCTCTGTGCCTTGACCTAATTTTGGGAAGGTAGATCTGGGACTCAATGTGTAGATCACCTATCCGGTGCGAAGATTGGCTCTATGGCTTAGTGCACATGAGCAAATGAATGTAAGAGATTGAAGACTAATAAAGAATAAGAAGTCATTGGTGGACATAGCCCCACACTGGGGTGAACCATGTATATCATGTGCTGATGGTTTGGTTTTTGCTATGATATTTATGTTGTGGATCTGCTTAGTGCATGGATTGTTATGTATGATAGATAGATCTATGAATGCTTAGTTCTTTATTTATGTTGAATGGGCTAGATCTACTTATGATTCTAAGTGAGATGTGTATTTTTTCATTATTTCTACACTGATCTATCCTTAGGGTTTATTCTGTGATGTGAATAAAGTTGGTAAACTAATACATGTTATTCCTAAGTGCTCTGCAAAGTGTTGTGATCACATATTTGTGTCCCAACTTGGTTACAGACACTTGAGTCCTATAACCCCCCCACTTCTAACTTGGGTGAGACTTCGCTTGCTTTGAAGGTGTTTCCGATAGGGCTGACAGGTAGGGTTTTGTTGGTGCGTTGTTGAAGCATTGAACCCTGGGTCTTCCCCTGTGCCAACAGTTCTTTAAAAAAAAAAAAAAATTTTGCACTAGCCCTTTTTCTTCAGCCCCCAATCTCATGTGACCACGAGATATGACCAAAATCTTAACTAAAAGGTGCTTATATGGAGCTTTGGGACTTCGGGGCTCTAAAAATTCTAGCTTCAGAGGCTCTTACTACCTCACTCCTTATTTCTCCCGAACGTCGAACTAGAAGACTCTTGCATGATACATCTTGAGAGTTTCATGGATTCAGAACTTCGGAATTTAGAAGTTCTACCTACTCCACACATTGTTCCCTCCAAACGTCTAACTGGCGAATTCCTGAAGAAGCTCTCCACAGATTCACGCTTCAAAGGTTATTACATCAATATACTCACATTTCCTCAAACGTCGAATTTCTGAATTCTCGGCTCGCACTTTGGTGTTTCATTACTCTAGCACTCTGCTGCTCCAGGATTTGGAGGTTTTACCTTCATCATACCATGTTTCCTCCAAATTCCGAACTAGAAAACACCCAGAGAATATCTTAAGAGCTTCATGCTTCAGAGGTTCCTGTAACCACATACTCTTATTTCCCCAATTGCTGAACCTACGAATTTTGGAGTCTGAACAGTAATCACGCACTTGGGGGTGATACGTGGCAGAAGTATGGAGATGACATGTAGGCCAATCTAACGGGTAACAGGTGTGGAATTCCAATTGGCCCAAATGGTATATGAAAAGCACGAAACACAATGACACATGACAAGAATCAAGTATGTCCATGTCACCCTAGGTGATGTTAGCAGGCCATGTCACTCTAATGGTTTGTGACTTCAGAGTTCTGGGCTTCAAAAGTTTCCTCTAAAACACCCTTTAAAACTACCAAACATCGAACTTCTGAATAGGCCCATGTTATTCAAGGTGACATCATCATGCCATGTCACTTCGACATTTCAGGACTTCGACACTTTGGGATTCAAAATATTTTACACTCACATACTTGATAAATCCCGAATGTCGAACTTCCGAACAATTGTTTCCCAGAGCTTCAGGCTTTGGGGCTCCAGGACTTCGAAAAAATTCTCATATGCACACTTAAAAAATCCTGATCACCGAATTTATGAACTCTTGATTAGATCCACGCTGGTCTAGGTGATGTCATCATGTCGCATCACTCCAATGCTCCGAGACTTTAGAAATTTAGAGAATTCCACACCAGTGCACATAAAAACACCTTAACACCAAAATTACGAACAAGTGTTCCCTGGAGCTTTGAGACTTCAGAGCTCCAAAACTTTGAAACTTTGGGCTTCGGAGAATTTCCTTGCTGAATACCACACCACCCCCGAACTGCCAGATGCTGAAATTCTGAACACTTGCTAATCTGCAGACATGTGTCTCCGATAATGGGCGGTCTAGATTGGTTTTGGACTTTGGGACTTCAGGGAAAACTGCACTCTGCATATCCACAAC
This sequence comes from Picea sitchensis, assembly GCA_010110895.2. Classification (NCBI taxonomy): domain Eukaryota; kingdom Viridiplantae; phylum Streptophyta; class Pinopsida; order Pinales; family Pinaceae; genus Picea; species Picea sitchensis. The sequence continues at coordinate 65,858 of SNQJ01S0054796.1, read as the reverse complement.
CTAATTCCCTGAATGTCGAACCATCAAACCACTTGGGGGATTGAACGATCTGCCTTCTCCCAAATGATCTACAATGTAGATTCAATTCAGGATTTTGGAGCTTCGGGGATTTTGCCTCCTTTTTGTCAAAATATTTAAAATTACTGAAGCAATGAAGTCCAAAGGACTTGAGGGGTTAACAAATGTGCTACTTCCCCAGATCCGATGACTATGAAGGATCTGCCTTTCCTCGAACAGATTCGACGACCCAAATATTAACTTTGTGGACCCAAAACCATGGTTACTGTGGTTTCTTTCCTCTGCTGGATTTCTCGAACCACTACACCTTATGAGATTTCATGCATAGTTAAGGTGTGCTCTTAGTGCCCTCATGGAAATTATGAAACTCGAATTTTTTCCATTTCGACAACAATTCACTCTGAAACTTTTTCTTCAATTTCCACTTACACGACCCATCCTGGCTCAGTGTTGAAAATTGAGGATTTGATACGATATTGTAACATCCCTAGCCTTCCGGGACAGGCCATGCTACTTCATTGTAACATCCCCAACCTTCCAGGCTGGTTCATGCTACTTCATTGTAACATCCCCAACCTTCTAGGTCGGACCAAGCTACATTTAAAAACTTCTCACATTTTGAATATTCAAATTGTAACATGCCCAACCATCGACCTACCGGGCTATGCCACATAGAAGCTCTTGCAGAAATTAATATAGGTAAAAATTAAGGGACAATTACATACTACTAATACACAGATTCATGCGGAAATAACAGTAAACATATACATGCATCATACATAGGAAATACCCATAAATATAACACATGTATACTACATATAATGCAATTGAACACATAATTGATACTTATCTTTTTATATAAGATCACCAACTGCGTGCAGACCTTCCACGATACTCCCAGCCTTAGACCACACTGCTCATCACTCTCAGCAGTGGGTCACCCCCAAGATGGGACTAAACTCCACCCGGGTAAAGGGATTCCTAGGCTAGGCTGAGACAAATCAGATAACATGAAGGATCTCATTCCAAGAGCCTACTCAACTAACAACCTACAACCTCTCATTCCCCACATGCTTGTCCCACCCTAGGAAGTGTTCCCCTTCTCTTCTCAACAATCCTTCGGCTGCCCCACTCTTCTTCTAGGGATTCAACAATAGGCCGGACATGAATTATGAGAGAACTATAGCTACAGTTGGGCTCCCTCAAGAAAATCACTTCCCCAACCAACTCTCTCATCTAGAGAGAGCTACTCATGGGCCTAACAACTTTCTCTTCAACCCAACACTTAAGTTAACTAGATACAGGTAATGGTGAAGACAACAACATTCATATAAGGAATCAATATAATTTAGGTATGGAACATGTGATGGCAGTAGAAACAACCTTCAGGTTTGGTTTAGGTGATGCCCATAAGAGTAAGGTACAGGTGCACTACTCCTCCCAGGATGGGTACGGTTTACTGTTGGTAACAGAATAATACAGGGTAGCTTCAGGAGTGTGTGTAGGATGGAGGGGTGCACATCATGCAGAGGTGGAATGATGTAGAAAATGACTGACTGTCCAAATGAGTGAGACTGAATGGGAAGGAATGTGAAAACATACTAATTTCCCCACATATATTTGCATGTGCCCTGATTGACACATGGATTTCTAAGAATTCGTTCCTCTCCACTTGTATATCATTCTGCCTCCATAAGAACTTAGGATAATATGAAATTTATCCTTGACATAGTCTTAGGGAATAATAATATAATATTCCCTTGGAGAAAATCCCTCTAGCTTAGCCCCCTTTCTAGGCTCTTATCCCTCCCTTTCCCTTCCTAATGGATTTTAGTCCCCCATACTCTTTTATCATGGTCGATCTACACACAATGATATATTATATTAATGATATGAGTGTTTACATATACAAAATTAGGCTCACTGGCCTTTATCATCTAGGGTCTTTGGCCTAATCATTACATAAGCCTCGTATCTTATAATCACTTGGATCACCATCCTATAAAACATATTTACAATTTAGTTGGGACTCGGTCTTGGGGTATTACATCAACCAGGACACATTCTAGATCATTTTTTCCTAACATTCTTCCTTGATAGAGTAAATTCATATTTTGTATGATAACATAGTATTCAAATGTGTCCAAGGATCGTGGTTTTCATATGACCACGAGCGTGATCTAGTGCTAAGCCTGGATAAGCGCTTTTCCCACTTTGATAAATTGACGATATTTGTTTTATTTAACCATTGAGATGAACATATTTGGTACTTTTGGGGGGTCAAAGGCCTTTCACCATCCCAAGGTAATGGGGCACTGAAATAATCGTCCTCTCAACAGATGGAGACACGACCAACGATGAAGATTATTTCAGGGGGTCACCTCTGGTTTAACACCCTCGCTCCTTCACTACCTGAATTGAGATATATCTTTTGATATCATCCAAGATCAATGATGATCCAATGATCATCGTGATTCCCTTCCTTTTTTCCACAATGCACCTTCGTCGATCAGACGACTGCTTAACTCTACAGGTTTATTCTTTCCTTCGATCGAACAATATATGCTCATCGATAAACCAAATGGACGATCGTGATTATCTGTAATTTGTGGTTACATCATACCACTGTAACTCTGATGCAAATCAACCAGTAAAAATAGACATTACACACAGGATTTATATGAACAATCTAACAAGATAATTATAGAGAAACAACCTTTGTCTTCATTCATTTAATTGGAAATTGCACACCTAGAAAAACATAGTTCTCTACACTTCAAGCATGAATTCCCACACTTAGGAAAATCCACTTCTTTTCAATCCAACCCAATCCAATCCAGTTCAATCCACTCCAGTCCAACCGAACCTATTACAATTGACATAATATATGCTAATTCACTTTATACCAGAAACTAACAACTAATCCCTATAAATCTGTCAAAATACCTAGAATCAATCTATTCTCCTAAATTAATAAAAAAAATCACCATGTAAGTAAATAATCAAGTATTATTGATGCCTTCTAGAGGAATTCGATATAATTATCACAAATTCAAATAAAATTAAGAGGACCAACCCTCTTTGTTAAAAGAATTTGACCCTTGGCTCCATGAATTAAAATTTTCAATCAGATGCTCCTTCATCACAACAAGAAGCTTAATGGAGGAGGATAAAGATGAAACTATCTCTATCAACCCATATATACATTTCATTTCATGATTATAGTGATCATTTGGGTTTTCATCATTTGGTGTGGTTCCTCTTTGACTTCTCTAGACTTCAACATTATATGGCAAGGGACGTTTTGTTGTATTTTTTGACTTCTTATTCTCTTAGAATTTTCTATATCTGCCATATATTGAGCCGTTTCTTTCACACTTGGTTCTCTATTATTTTCTTCAACTTACAGATCATTTTCAACACACAATTAGTTGGATAGACAAATCAAAATGCATAGCATAATGTACAATATTCATCTAAAAATTCATATACTTACAAATTTGATTTTTTTTGCTTGCAACTTGCCTCGACCATAAATATGTTGAACCTTGAAAGGGTCTCTTGATTTATTCCCTCTTATACTATTTGTAAAATAATATTCAGAACACATACTTTCCTTCAAATCCACCCATTGTTTGGGAGTTAAACTTCTCTCCTGATATTTTTCATCTAAGATTAATTTTCTGCATTTAAGCATGAAATCATTCATCAAAATTCTCATTCTTTGCTTGTAAAATTTTCTAAATATGCTTCCACCAACAATATTATTTTAATTTTTTTTTTTCCGTTCTCCATATCACTTAATCAACATTTATTTCATCTTGATCTAATTTTTTTGATTTGGTAACATCCAAATCAGACTTGATTCTCATGCCCAACTCTATGGCCCACCTTGAAGCATGTTGGATAGTAGGCTATCCATATTTTGCCTCCACCAAGAAAACATTCTTCCCTTCTAATTTTATTTCTTTGGATTGCCTTTTTGTACACATATAACCCTCTTGATGAAGTCTTCATATTTTGACAATAACTTATACATATTTAGAACCACACTAGTACATTGGGCCCATATTCTGACAATTTACCAATGCAATTTCATTGCCAAAACATCTCAAGTACGACGAAGGATACAACCTGTTTTTTGTTGTGTCACGTTCATTGCAAGTATGAAAATCCTCATTTCATTGCAAGATAGACACAAACATGTGTCATACCATCAAGCACCATATGTCCCAAAACTAGTTTTTTCTCATTGTTAGTGTGTCATAAGAGCGACCAACCTATGATGAATGTTGATCACAATGGACCAATGTCCACAACCATTGTCATAGTAGGTTCTTCTCATGATTAACAAATGTCTGTCACCAATCCGTCATACCATTGACCATTTTTTTATCTCAAATCCAACACATTTTTGTCGCTAGTGTGTCGTAAGAGAGACTAACTTATGACTAACATGGATCACAATCGACCAATGTGCACAACCATTTTTGTCGTAAGCTCATCATACGATCAACCAATGTCCATCATACAATCAACTGCCGATCATCCCAAAACTAGTTTGTTTTTGTGATAAGATCAACTAGAGTTTTTTGAACCATCAATAATGTACCGATGAACTTATTATGTTTCCAGCGATGGTTGGGTCAGACAGATAAAGTTCCGTTATTCGTACGATCGACGAACACCTTCATCGATGGTCCGATGAATATTTCATTAATTAAAATATAATAATTTGGATCATGTTGAGTTGAGTCAGCCATGTTGAGCAAGGAGTTCCGCAGGTCCTAAGCACACTATTACGATCTCCATCACTTTGGATAATAATTGATATCATAGCATCGTTGGAATCAAGGGGACAAACTTGTCATGTAGTTGAGGAAACCCATGATCCTAGTTTGCTGTATTTAAGGACAACTCCTGTCTTTGAAGCTGTGGTGTTTCACTATGCATTATTGTCGAGGTTATTACACTTTTGATGGTATAATTATAGTTATCTATTAACAAGAAGCTTAAGTTTGGTGTGCTATAGTTAGTTCAAGTTTAATGGGAGTTTGTGAGGATTTATGTAGTAGAAAATGTATTCTAGCCACTCCAGGATTGATAAATTTACTAGTCAAGATTTCAAGCTTTGGAAATTGAAAATGGAGTATTTTCTTATTGAGAAAGAGTCAAAGGATGTCTCCGTGAAGGAAAATAACCTTGATATTATGAAGTAGAAGGATTGGGACAAGATGAATGATAATGCCATTGCATTATGTAATACCCCTGTTTTCCCCAACCTGTAAATACAATTGTGTTTTTCTAAAAGACTATGGACAAATTGGTTATGTGCAGATTTTGGAAATGATGAACTTTTTCTATAGAAGGTAAGGTAAATATTTCTGTTATTAAATAAAATGGAAATTGTTGCACAACTTCTAAAGGTGTTTCCAATGTAGATCATGATGCATGAGAGGGAATGGTTAGGGGAACTAGTAATTGTTGAGATGGACCCTTCCAGGATAATACTTTGCTGGATTAAAATTGCTCAGACCCAGAACAATCCTCTGACCCAAAGAATTTAATTACCAACCAATCTCGTAGTTGGGAAGTCTTCCTCAAGAGTCAATGAGGAGATCGATAGAGTACCTACTATAGAGTTATTTTCCACCCAAAAATTAGATCATTATCACCTAAATATCACCTATCAAATCCAACAACATTCACTACTTATTCATTGAGATTCTAGCCTAATTTCTAGTTGGTCAATCTTATCCTTTACTAAGGGTGTGACCGAAAAGGGTTCGTTCACATTTTTCCTTCATTCGACGGGTGTGTGTTATATTCTTTTCACAAGTAGTAGTGTTTTTGCGTTGCATCGGGCGTGCAAGGGGGGAGAATGCCCCCCGCATGGGGGTTCATTTCCAGTGCCCCAAAGAAAAATTTTTATGCCTCGAGAAACGTGTCACATATTTAGGTGGTTTTTCATCACATGGTTTTTGTCGATGGTTTTATATTTCTGGTTAAGGAATTAGGGTTGTTGACTAATCTAGGTCATTAGGTTAGGGTTTTGGATGTCGTTGGCTCCTATATGTATATTGTATTGTAAACAATGTATCACTATAAGTGAATATAGAATATGCTGGTTTTCCCTGTTTGGGTTTCCAAAGGAAAAATCTCTGTGTAATGTTTGTATTTGCCATTGTATATTTTCTGTTCTTTTATACAAAATCTATTTGCAACAAATATTGTACAAGGTCAAAATCTACAGGGTGACCAAAGGGTTTGGTCACCTTTTTCCTTCATTGAGGGTGTGTTTAAAAGGGTATTTCACTCCCTATGTCTTGCCAAGGAGCGATCAGTCACTCTATCTGTGTGTATAGGTTGACGTCAAGCCTATTCGCTCATATTTTTGGATTTGGTTTCAACGGATGAGATCTCCCACTAATTTCTCGGGGTTTATCCTCGATAAGGCTTCCATTATGAGATCGATAATGTTATCCTAATAACTATATGGAATTATCCCTAAATCCCTATAAGAACCAAGCCATTTCCCATGGCAAGGAAGGAGGAAAGGAGCTAGCAAAGTTACTCTAGTGATTTGGTTGCAAGACTTGGGAAAGGATCTTGGAAGGAGGCCATCTCTTCAGTATACTTATGTAAGTTTCAATATTTATTCTTGGATTAATATAACACATACTCGATGTTTCCCTCTATCTAATTTCTCATACAAGTTTATGTACTCATTGGTAGAGAATTAATATAATTATGTGTTATGACATACTATTGGATCTGTTGTTAATCCATGTATGGTTGCTTCTTTAGTTGTTTTCATGTATGAATCATATCTAGGAACATCCTTAGTTTATGTCTCTATTCTTGTCTTAGGTGCCGGTAGAACCTAAGGGAGCTCAACTCTTACAGGGTGCAAAATATCTACAATAGATTGGCGACTCCACTGGGAATTTTTTATCCATGTATTAATCCCATTAGATTGTTGAATTATTGAATCTTATTTCTAAATATCTCTTCCCTTTTAAGTTCTCTTGTTCCATCCCAATAATTTCCCCAGTCTTTTTTGATTTTAGTTGAAGAAACCCATATCCCAGATCTGTTAGATGTTGCCCAGATCCACTGTTTTTTCACTTCCCAGGTTCGGTTGCACCTTTCTTGTGTACATAGAGTGACCAAACTAATTTGGTCTCACATTTTTCTCTATAAGGGAGTGACCAAACTATTTTTTTCACACCTTTTTCTCTTTAAGGGAGTGACTAGACCTTTTGGTCGCCCTTTCTCTCTTCACATGGAGTGACTGGTCACTCTGTCTCCCTTTTCAGGGAGCGGCCATTATTTTGAGACCCAATTTTGAAGAGTTATCCTTCAAATTACTCACTCGGATATGTTTTTTGTGACCTCTTAAAAACTCCAGATCCACCTTTGATCTACCTTAGATTCCTTGCTATGAATTTTACAATTTGTTTTTTCCTGAAAATGTTTCCTCTCTTTTTGTATGCCACTCATCTGTCATATTATTGAAATTCTTGTTGCATTGGTATGACCAGAACTGTCTGCCTTGACCTCCTCAAGTAGTCTATAGATCCTTGGAATCCCCATGAGAGATTGTTTGGAGAAATTTCTCTTTGATTGTTTTCCCACTCTTGCTTTGATTGCCTTGAGTGTTTCTTTTCAGTCATTTGGAAGACTTTTTTAGTTTTGAAGCCTTGCATTTTGCATTTTTCACTTTGGAATTTTTGCTTTCTTCCTTCTTATCTACTTTTTAAATAGAAGGAATTCCTTTCAAATTGCATTTCATTGAAATAAAAAGAGAAAGTATATAATTTTGTTGGCGTGTTTTCAAAAGTAGATTAGGAAAGTTGTTTTATTTCATATTGTAAGAAATTCAGTTCATCATTTGGCATTGTTGTCCATTTCATTGAAAAGAAAATTAAGATTGGATGTTGTTGAGTGCTTAGTTGTCATTATAAACGAGTAAAGAACTCCCCGCCCTGCTTTAACTAGCTTCATTGAAAAGGAATTATTGCATTGCATCATTCTTTGCACCTTTTTGGAGTCAATTCCTTTACACATAATTTGTTTCACTATCACACCCTTGAGTAAACCTACAACCATAAAATCAAGCGCTTAATAAAAATTATCTAGTAACTTTTCTTTTTGCGCCTGTACATCAAAAATAGATCATGATAGAGATTTGGAATAGGCTTTGAGGTGAACTCTCCAAAGAAACTAAAACCAACTTAGAATATTGTGATAAGGAGAGAAAATAAATTTTTCTTATAAGCATAGCTAGGACCCCCTTCTCACACAAGGGCTAAACACGAGGTCACATGCAGGAGACCAGCGAAGATTACCCCTCTGAGGCTTAACCAAATGTAGTGGAACGTTAGTATATTGGGGGTTCTTCTTGAGAATTGACTATTTTCATTTGGTCTTGGAACTTCATGAATCCCGAATCTATTCAGGGTCCTCTAGAGCTTTTTTCGATCCTCTTGTTCTCAGTCCTCTTGGAGAATTTTAGACTTGATATCCTACCTATAATTTCAGACCTGACTATCGACTGTACTTGCTTGGAGGATGAATGCAAGTTGGTGACCTTAGTGGCCATAATATTTAGGGTATTTACACGAGGTGACAGTGAAGGGGAGTCTTCGTTGTACCTGGGACATATGTTGGTCAAACTCACTCGGGCTCCTTGGAAGGTCAGCTACGACTCTCACCATAAGGGGACTTGTACCAGGGTGCAAGTCCATTAAGTAAGTTTTCAATGTATCTGATCCACCTGATCCATCCCCACTCCTTCTCATATTGTTTTGACGATGTTGGATTTCATCACCAACTAGTAAGTTCATTGTGAGAAGTTATTGGTTTGTTTGGTTTGCTTACTAGATTTTCTAGTGCGTGCTTTTTGTTTTCTTAGTGGACCTTAGGGTTGAGTATGTATCTATGGCAACAATTCCTGGTCAGTTGAGAATTATACTCATGAATATGGGTCATAGATTAATGACTTACACTACACAGTTAATCCCAAAAATAATATCTAATATCTTGCCCCTATATACTTAAATAATAAGAGTTAAGGGAGCTCTAACTAGGTAGTTCATAAGGCACAATACTTGCTACGGTTTTGCAAATGGGGTAGCAAGCTAAGTGGGCTTGATTGTGGGGAAAAACTCCGCAGTTAAGCGCGCTTGAGCCAGAGGCGTCTTGGGATGGGTGACCACCTGGGAAGTCCTGGTTACCAGGTGCAAGCCCTGGAAGTGATGATTGATGCTATGCGATTCATTTCGTTGGCTTCAATCCCATTTCTTCACCCCTGTGAGCATCACCCGATGCAATGAGTGCTAAGTGGAATATTCAAATAATGAGAATTATTGGTCAGTTGAGACTAATACTCATGAATATGGGTCATAGATTAATGACTTACACTACACAGTTAATCAAAAAAATAATATCTAATATCTTGCACTGCGGAAGCCCCTATATACTTAAATAATCAGAGTTAAGGGAGCTCTAACTGGGTAGTTCATAAGGCACAATAATTTCTAAAATTTTGAAAATGGGATAGCAAGCTAAGTGGGCTTGATTGTGGGGAAAAACTCCACAGCTAAGCACGCTTGAGCCAGAGGCGTCTTGGGATGGGTGACCACCTGGGAAGTCCTGGTTAGCGGGTGCAAGCCCCGAAAGTGATGATTGATGCTATGCGATTCATTTCGTTGGCTTCAATCCCATTT
>SNQJ01S0054796.1:39709-55502 GCA_010110895.2 Picea sitchensis | reverse complement strand
TGGGGGGGGGGGAAATGGTCTATATTGTTGTGATGGTAGTCTAAAACCCCTTGGAATTTAATTTGCTCCTCAAGCGAGACTATATTTACGCCATGAAATATTTTATGTCCACACTCTTTCAAGTGATATGTTTCCCTCATAATGGACACATAGCGACCATAGACCAACTTTCATTCATTGGCCCTCATATGATGGTCAAACATCAATCTTCCCTAAATGGTCCTTCTATACCAACATCATTTGCCTCGCCGCATCTCAATTATGTGGCAACATTTCCTATGCATTCAACTCCGCATGAGAAGGAATATCTCCCTTATTTTGACTTAGATATGGTATTTGACATGGTGATCTCTTCGATAGGGATTTTAGAGCCTGATCTCCCTACCCCTATCGTGCCCATCGATATGTATTCCTTCCAGAGTGTTGTTCTTCCATCTTGTGAATATCTCTTGGAATCCATGATCGAGGTTTGTCCCTTGAAACGTATTCCTCCCAGAGAGTTATCCTCTTGAAAGCCATGATCAAGATGATATCTATGAGCATGGTTCCCATTTCTATGTCAAGCTCGTTAAAAAATGAAACAATGGTCTAGGGATACAACCCAACAACGAGCATGGTTCCCATTTCTGTGTCAAGCTCGTTAAAAAATGAAACAAAGGTTTAGGGATCCAACCCAATAATGAGCATATTTATTTTCCCATGTCAAGCTTGTTAAAAAATGAAACAGACCCTTACAAGCATAGTTCTTTTCTTGTGTCAAGCTCGTTAAAAAATGAAACAGACCCTTATGAGCATAGTTCTTTTCTTGTGTCAAGCTCATTAAAAAATGAAACAGTTGCCTCTCCCATTGAGTCAAGTCTTCCATAAGAACTCATAACCAAATCTTCATTTCATTTGCCTATGACAATTATCCTCTTTCTTCCTCTGGTGAAAATTTTCCTATTAGTAGCCAACAATCTAATTTGGCCTAGAAATTGGCGATGGGAGAAGAGTTGGCAGATGGCATGAAGCTTAGGGGGCATGTATCCAGCCTCTGGTTATCATGCTGGAGTTAAGCCATTATCTTCTCAAGCTGGGGGCAAAGTACCAACCACCCACCTTGGGAATTTACATTGGGAAGTGTCAAGCATAGTTTTCCTAGTTTCAAGATCATGAAAAATGAAACCTACCCAAGCATAGTTTTTCTTTGTTTCAAGCTTGTGTAAAAATGAAACTAATATCGAGTTTAATCTTTGTTATTTTTCGTGCTCATTAATACATGATAATATATTACTGAGTATATTTTTATCTCTTTTTCAGACTCGTAAAATCTATACGAAAAGGAACTCTTTGGAGTATCCTTTAAGCTCTTTTCAAACTCCCTAAACATGAAAAGATTGTCAAGTGAGATTGTTTCCTTTTACACTCATTAAAAGGTTAGAAAGGGTTTCTTTCAAGTGATAGTTTACCCCCTTTTTGGCCTCATTATACTAATTATGAAAAATTACCTCATTATGGAGAACTCTTTAAGCTCTTTTTGAACTCATTAAAAAATGAAAAGATTGTCGAGCAATTTTGTTGTCTTTCACGCTTGTTAAAGTGAATTAGAAAGAACGTCTATTGAGCGGTAGTTTATCTCTTTTTCGGTCTCATTAGACTCTTTACGAGAAATTAATACCCTATCCATTATGGTTAGGAGACTTGTCCCATGTATGATTTTATACTTTTTCGGACTCGAGAGACTAATTTTACAAAAAAGTTCCTTATGGAGTTTTCTTTACGAACTTTTCATACTCTCTAAACATGAAAAGGCCATCGAGTTTACCTTCCTTTGACTCGTTAAAATTTACATTGAAGGACCCACACATGGGAACAAACCCTTCATTCTTCAAGTTGTTGAAAAATATGTCGAGGGACTCATCTCCAAATGAACTATATTGAGCATCTATTATCCTCCTCAAGCTCGTAAAACTAGAAAGAGGTACTCGTCGATCATGGTGGGGAAGTTTTAGAGGGTTTTTCCATCTTGTTATCTTCCTTATCTAGCAACTATTACTACTTTGAGTCGACCATGAACAATGCACTTTTTCTATCACCACATACAACAATAGAGTTATCCATTCTCTCTCATTGACCACCATTCCCATCATTGTGTCACGTTCCACTCGTCGGTCCATGAAAAGTTCTTATGGTATTCATTAGATTTAATGATGCCGAGTTGATCCATTTGCCGTGCATACTTGTTCAAGGGAAGTTTACTTGTGTCGACCACGTCAAATCCTTTTTTTCCTCTTTCTCCCGACCATCCTTGTGTTATTTGTGCTCCATTATTATTATTTTTACACCATCTATATTTATTTGTTTCATGATTATTGATGGGGGATAGATCAAGGCCCTCCTTCGATGGATTTCACCATGTCGAATACAACTCATTATCTAGGATTGAAATCTAGAAACCCATCAATACCCTAGGATTTGCAGACATCAGTGGCAGGTCTCCTTGCATTTCGGCAGTGGGTTTACATCATTGAATTATGTCGACTGAATTTATGAGTGTTCGATGTCAACTCCTTTATTCACACTTCATATATTATACTCAGTATCTTGGATTCAATAATCATCATTAGTGGACTCCCTTGTGTTTGTTAATGGTATACATTGATTATTGGTAATCAGACTACTTCTAGCATGCTCGACTTCAACTCATTTATTCGCATGTCATAGATTCACACCATTTGGATTAAGGAAAAATACCTTGGGAAAGATCACCCTCTTGTTAGATGATATTATTTCCTAAGATGTGATAGACAATATTCATTAGCACTTCACTGATTGCTTAGTTATTGAGTCATCTTACTGCTTTGTGTGATGTCACATAAATCCACATTTGTACTTGGTCATGTCTATGATTTCACTTGCATCTTGCATGGATCCACAGTGTATAATTTCATGGCCATGTTCGAGTCATGATTGGTTCTTGATGGATCCACAATGTATTTTGTTGTGGCCATCATCCCATTATTCGTGTCATGCATGGATCCACAATGTATTTATGGAAGATATGATCTTGTATTTCTTACCGAGCATGGGTATGCCCGCCTCAAGGATCTTTTTCTGCAGTACTGGCAATGCTCTTCTCCAAGCTTATTTTCCCAAAGCTTTGCAACTTGATTTATAAAGTGTTTCGGCCATCAAGAACCTCTTCTGACCTCACACTTTAGGGGGCCTATGTTATATAGTTATTTGCCACATAACCATTAGGTCATTATCACCTAAATATCACCTATTAAATCCAACAACATTCACCACTTCTTCCTTGATATTCTACCCTAATTTTCACTTGGTCTCTCTTATCTTTCATTAAGAGTGTGACCAAAAAGGGTCAGTTCGCATTGTTCCTTCATTGGGGGGGCGATCAAAGAGTTTGGTCACCTATTTCCTTCATTTAGGGTGCAACCAAAAGGGTTGGTCTCTCCCTATGGCTTCCCAAGGAGCGTCCAGTCACTTTGTTTGTCTGTATAAGTCGTGCCTAAGCCTAAAAGATCCTATTTTTGGATTTGGTTTCGATGGATGATATCTCCCACTGATTTCTGAGGGTTTAGCCTCGAGAAGGCTTCCATTATGAGCTTGTGAATCTTATCCTAATAATTGTATGCCCTTATACCTAAAGCCCTATAAGAACCAATCCATTTCCCATGGGAAGGAAGGAGGAAAGGAGCTAGCAAAGTTACTTTGGTGATTTGGTTGCAAGACTTGGGAAAGGATCTTGGAAGGAGGCCATCTCTTCAGTATACATATGTAAGTTTCAATATTGTTTCTTTGATTAATAGAAGACATACTCGATGTTTCCCTTTGTCTAATTGTTCATACAAGTTTATGTATTCATTAATAGAGAATTATTATAATTGTGTGTTATGATATACTATTGGATCTGTTGTTAATCCATGTATGATTCCTTATTTGGTTGTTTTCATGTATGAATTAGATCTAGGAACATCCTTAGTTTATGTTTCTATTCCTGTCTTAGGTGTTGGTAGAACCTAAGGAAGCTCAGCTCCTATAGGGTGCAGAATCCCTACAACAATACCCCATCTAGAAACTTCCTGATATGAACCACGAATTGGGAAATGGACCGACAAAATATTGTTGTAGAAGGAAAAAAAAGAAAGGAAAATCATGGGCAAAGGGAAAATAATGCACACGAATGGGTATGGTGACCATTTATGAAGAGATAGAGCATATGAGGCTCTCTGGTTCTGAAGAGAAATGAGAAAAATAACTTTTATGGGTCCAGGAACTGTTGGGAAGTGTTTTCTAATCAAGTTGAGAAACATAGTTGCATAGAATTTGAGTGATTAAGAGAGAAATCATAGCATTATCCCTTGCTTGGTGGATATAAAACTAGACTGCCATTTTCTCGTGGGAGGAGAGTATCCTTTGTCCCTTGTTGTTGCTGAGAAAAATAAGAATATCTATCTCTCAGGGAATCATGATCTAGCTAGGGGTGGTGAGTTGTAAAATAATCCAAGAGAAACTGTGCCTATGGTTGGGTGGAAAAGGGAACACCATTCAACAATTGCAAACTAATTCCAAGGTTCAAATAAGTATTTTTCTGAGTTTTGTGTTTTCTTGACTAGGTTATTTTATAATAGGGACTTCATGTTCAAGATGGTTTCAAAAATTATTTTTCCTATTTAAATATTGAAATTTGTGATTCTGATTACCTAGTTGGTTGGGAAATTTGAAGTAAAGTTTGAATATCATATTCTATCATTGTTTTTCTGCCTACCCCCATTTAGAAAAAAAGAAGGAGAGCTATTAGTAATGGGTTCTAAATCAATTTAGAGAAAATTTATGGCTGATCAGCTGTATTAGTCTATATCAACTAATCCTCAAATATTACTAAAGTCCATCCACCATAGTCATCACAAATCAACTTGAAAATTGTGAAAGTGCAATTTTTTGTTAGAAACTTGAAGGCCAGGCATATGACTTTTGCCTCTTTGTTGGTATGGATTTCCTTCAAACTCAGAGTTGAAGGAAGATTATATTCTTGTTTGATTGTAAGAGAACAAGCCACACATTAGAAAAGAGGCAAAGTGTTTTTACAAACAAAACATTAGGAAAAGAATAAGGATGCATTTTAAATTTCTAAATTGAAATAAAAATGAAATTAAAAATTGAAATGTTGTGGATTATTAAATCTCCCTTTGAATGGGGTAAGAAACCAATTTTATTTGAGGTTACACAGTAAAATTGATGTCCAAAGGGAAATAGTTAGGAATATTAGTTAATCCCTAAAGACTAGTAAAGAAATGCTTGTAATTAGGAGGTTGGTAAATTTTAGTAAACACAAGATGAGGATTTTTACTTTCATGGCATGTAAATACTATTGAAATTAAGGCAAGTAAATAAATAGCATAAATATATAATGAGAATGTGCAATTCTATATTTCTGGGTAAATTTGGAACAAATGGTAAAGTCTAGTAATTACCATTAAATTTCCAAGTCACCATTAAAATACCCTAATATTTGAATCATAATATTTGTAAACTAATGTATTTGCAAACTAGAAATTCTTAGCCTGGTGTGCGAGTAATGAAGACTGGGATTTTCTCCCTTATGTGTAAAATTTTTAACTGCACAATTTTTTTTCCTAGTTATGAGACTTACACTTTTCTCAGACAGTTTGGCATTCTTGAAGAAATTTTATTAATGGAATATTTCCATTTATCAGCGTTCGAATATTTGAGTTTATAAAACCTCGTAATTTCTCAATTCAGGAATATGTGAATAATTACATATTTATTTTTATTACACTTTTTAATCCATCGGAACACAGAGGAGATAGCTAAGGATTATAGTGTGATGGCCAATGGAGTCTAAATAATACAATATTAAAACATTAATTTATTCCCGCTTGTGATTGGATTTCAGAGTTGATCATTCAGAGTAAAAGGAATGACAAGATCGTACAAAGTCTGAAGGTGTTAGAGAAATGGAATGACAATTATGAAGTTAAATATAATACAATATAAACCCTTGTCTTCACATGATTGGTCATCGGAGTAATGAAGGGAGGGCACATGTTTTAAGAATGAAGTCCATTAAGAGTCAACCACTCGGAGTGATGGGTGAAGTGCGTTTGAACAAATTCCCAAATCCTGGGAAGTATAAGACCCCACCCATATTAAATAATATGAAAATAAGCCCTTTCATGATTGGTTATCGGATGAAGGAGAGGTACGCACATGTCCCAAGAGAAAATCCATTCAGAGTTGACTCTTCGGAGTATTTGGAAGGGAGCATGCAAATAAAATTTGAACCCACTGAAGTGATGACGAGAGTTTTAAATAGGTCACATGCATACATATTTTAATAATATTAAACCCCACCCATGTGTGATTGGTGGTCGGAGTAAAGAGAGGGGCACACATATTTCAATAGCAAAGACCTTGGAAATGGATTGAATTTATATAATACATAATAAGTATCAAATTGAATACATTTGATCCCTTTTCCCCAAATTAATAAATAAATATGCATATATTAATATATATGTATTTTAAAATACATGAAGGAATATGGTGTGAAATTATAAGCTAGGTTTTTTTATTATTTTGTTAATCAAGGTTCTAAGACTAAATACTCTCCAGTCAAAATTAATTATATTAGAACATAATATAAATTATGTTATAATATCATTAATTAACTTATAAGATAATCACTCCAAAATGGTAATTAAGTAAATTATTTGGCTAAGTGAAAATATGGTTACAGGGGTAAATAATTAGGGAATATCAATTGTCCCTAATGAGGTTTAAGTAATTAAATACCAAAGAGTAGTATTTTAAGAAATGTTAATTAAGTATTTTAATCAGTTATAGGAGATGGACAAATGTCATTTTCTAGGAGAGGGACAAATGTCATTTCCTGGACGAGTGAGCCTAAACACCCTACCGTGACATGGTGAGTTGTGATGGGTCCACATGTCGAGTGGATACTAAGCCACATGTCAAGTCAAGAGTTAGGAGCATTGTGGTAGAAATTATCTAGGTGTTAAATGGAAATCAATCTCAACCGTTGATTACCACGGGTCCCACCTGAAAAATCGAGAGAGAATTATGAGTTGAGGATAGCTAAGAGCATCAATGTGATGACGCATTTCAATAATTAATTGGTTGATGAGTTGACTGGGGTCCAGTAGGATAGGTAAACCTTAGGTTCCGAATGGATCCTAATCATAGATTGAGAGATACTGCATGCATCGAGACCGTCCATTGAGGGGAAATGAATACTTCCTTGATACCTTGGGTTTGGAGTAGTGAGATTGTGAAAACTTCTCAAACTCCAAATGGATGGTATCGAGAGGGAATTTTCCTCAATACCATATTCATTGAAGGAAAGTGAAGAGTACGTCAGGAGAAGGTTCGAGTGACAATGGATGCAGATCTGCATGGACCGAAGTTCCACCATGGCAGGCTAGGATAATGTCGCATCAGGACTAGGGTGTCTCCATGTCAGTTGGCGTGGACAATGAGATCTCACGTGGATGCCACATCGCAATGAGAGAGATGTTTCCTATGTAAACATGATAACTTCAAAAGGTCATAACTCTCGTTCTACTACTCAATTTTGGGTGAAGTTATTGTTGTTGGAAATATCTTGACGAGCAGAAGACGATGGAGTTGTGATAGAGAATATTTAAGATCCTTGGAAGAAGAAACAATTTAATACGCCATATCCTAAAAGGTACTTAGGGGGTTGGGTGGGTGGCACATTGATTGGCCTTAACTTTTCTAATTTGGTGTTGATGAGTGTGTCAAGGGAAAAAACAACAATGGATCTTTCGGAAAAGCTTTGGAAGTTTTATGAATCCAAGTCTCCCATGAACTTGAAATTCCTAAGGAAGAAGTTATATTCCATCGAGATGAGGGATGGTTATAGGATGATCAATTACCTAAATGCTTTCAATACTCTTGGAAATCAACTAAAGACCATTGGAGACAAGGTAAAGAATGTTGAATAATGCACTTTCTTTCTCTATAGTCTACTGAATTCTTATGATAAACTTATTATTTTCATGAGTGGAAGAACTAAGGTGGAGAATATAAAGCTAGATCAGGTTGTTGCCTAACTGTTACAAGAATAAATAATAAATAGTACTTTTGAACTTATTGTAAAATTTGAAAGCATTATTGACAAGAGGAAGTGCAAAGGAGAAGAGGAATGTAGAATTTGGTGGGAGTAAATCCAAATCAAGAGGGATATATTCAATTAGATGAAGGAAATGACAAAAAATGATATGTTGGAAGTGAAAGAAAAAGGCCCACAAGAAAAGTGTGTATAAAACTATTATTTCTAAGGAGAAATATGGTATTCCTACAAGAGTTTATAACATGAAGGGAAGCATGTATCTTACAACTACATGATTGGCAATTGATGTCCAAGAGAAGGCATGATTGGTGGTATATAGAGCTTCTTTTTGTATGAATCCACATAGGGAGTGGTTCAAGGGCATTTAAAAGGTTGACAAAATAAAGGTATTCCTTAGTGACAATTTCAGTCATGAAATTGTTGGTAAATGCAATGTAATAATCAAGTACAAAGATTGAAGGGTTAAATGGATACCTAACGTGAGGCACATGCCTTGTTTTCCACAAAATATACTCTTAGTTAGCCAATTAGCCAATGTTGTATTTGAAACAATATTCATCAAAAAATGTTGTAGGTTGGTTCAAGGAGCCATTCTTTTGGCTAAGGGACTAAGGATGAGAACTATGCATAAGTTTGATGTGACTACTCTTGTCATGAATAGTATTGGTTTAACATCCATGGATACTAGAAAACTAGTGGGTGCAACAAAGATGTAGTTAAGATTCAAGATGCCATGGCATCGAATAATGAGACATCTTGGAGAAAATACCCTATGGGAGGTGTGCACCAAGGAGGTAGTCCATGGAATATAAGGTATATAACTTGATTATTTTAAGTTTTGTGAAGCATGTGTCCTTGAAAATAGAAAAGAGTTTAATTTTCTTCAAGTGATTGTAAAAATCAAGAGATTCTTGAGCTGGTTCATTTAAAAATTTTGTGGGGTACCTGTGGCTTCCATCAAGGACCTAAATATTTCATCTCATTCATTGATGAATTCTCTAGGAAGTCATGGGAGTACCATATGAAGCTTAAGATCAATGATCTTGATATATTCAATATGTTTATGACTATAGTTGAAAGAAACACTGGTAGGAAGCACTTGGAACCATTTGGAAGGTTTTGTCAAATGATACACTTTTAGATCATGGTGGTAACACTTAGATTTGTGTAAGGAAAAAAAGCAGGGATGAATTATTCCCTCTTCACATGGCTACTAGAACAGACTGTCATATAACTTTGAAACAATTCATATAAATTAAATGTCATTTGAAAGTGAGGATAGAAAATGGTGAACCTGCATTGATGCTATGTGACAAGGCTAGTCATCAAGAATGTTTCATGGAGCTACTAGTTGCAGGGGCTGATCTAAATCTGGTAAATATGGAAGAATAGAATGAAGTAATCATAGCAGAAGAAAGTGGTTTTGTTTCTTTTGTCCATCAAATTCTTTGGGATGCACTAAAGGAAAAACATAACATAAATTCAAGTGATCTCCAAGTCTTCTTTCCTCTTCATTTTTTGGCTAGAGATGGTGACATAATAGTTCCTCATAAACTTATACAACAACATGTATTCTCTATGATGGATGGCTTGACAATAGGATTTGGAGCCAAAATTTCATTAAAACTTCCACTCGGAAAAACCGTTTTGAATTAGTATATGGAATGGAAGTAAAATTTCCTAGCAACTTCTAGATTCCTGTATTTCATCTTATGCAACATTTCACAATAGATTAGGAGGACTTATGAGCAAGAATTCATCACCATGATAGGTTCAAAAAATAATGTTAACTACCTGGATTGGATAGCAACAAACTGTCAATTTATGACCTCACCAAAATAAGTGAATGTGATATTTTGGGTTTGAGTAATGTATTCAAGAAATCAATAGCATTGGAAAAGTTTGGCAATGGGTTATTTAGTAGTAGTGAAGTGAATGGTGTAGAACCAAATATTCTTGAGATGTTTAAATTTCCCACAAATTTGATGTCATTGTCAGGGCTGAATTACAAGAGAAAGACAAAGTTACCAACTATATTTCCACAAGCATCTTTGTTATACAAACTAGATTTACAGTATACACTTTTGAGCACAACAAACTATTTCCCAATGTTACAGTCATGCACTAATATTTAATTTCTTGATCCTATGAATGTAATGAGACCTATAAACAATTTTCAACCCAAAGATATCATATTCTGTTTCTAACAAAACCTCTGAAATCTTAGTAAATGATTCTCCTAACAAGTTTGAAGTGAGTAAAGGTCTATCACAGCCTTAGTTTATTACAAATAACATAGGCACTAGCATGGAGACATCTTAACCCATGTTCTATTAGTACCAAGATGGATTATCTAGTAGTTTCCAATTGCATATGCATTAGAGTCCTCATATACATTCACAAACATTGCTCGATCTTCAAATGTGCAATCTTCTCCCAATCTTCTTTGGGAAGTCCCATAAGCTAATTGAAAAATGTTGGATTCCAAATTAAGAAAAGAGGCTATAATATTGGGAGATTGTCAATATTCTAGAACAATTTGAAGCATATCCGTTCTAATGAATGGAGGTACCGATTGCATAGAGGTGTTTTCTGTAGCCAATACGAGGGAGATGAGTAATGTTAGGTATGTTCTTAATCCTATCTGTGCTCTTTGTGTATGCACAAACCCAAAATATCAAACAGGTTTGTTGTTCACCATTATTATGAGGGTTTTAAGGACAGGTAAATTTTTTGAATTGCTTTCCCAGTTGATCAATGGTTCCATTTTGTATTTAATTGACATCGATGGAAATCATTGGAAATTCATAAGCTAAATAATTTGATGTTTTTTTTTAATTGGTCATTATTGAAGTTTTTATTTTTTTCTAGTGAAACCATAAACTATATTGTTGGTGCAATAAGTTATAATTTTGGGCTGTTTTGTTCAAGTTTCATTCACATTCTAAGCATTTTTAAATACCAATAAACCTGGTGCATGCAATAGTTAGTTATACTTTGAATGAGATAACATGGGTGTTAGCGTCAGAAGTCACTCCTGGATTGCTTGCAGGAGCAGAGCCCGACACCCATCAGTTTAATGTCATGATTTGTTTATAAGGGGTGATCGAATGGAGATAATGACTTGAGGAGGTATCACTCTAACTCAGGGACTGAGTCTGGTACGTAAAGAACCAAGGAGGTCTGGAATCCTAACTTCAGCTAATAGGCTGATGAAAAGATGAGCAGGTGGAAGACTTAGGAGAAAATGAACAAACAGCTCTGGGCAACAGGCTTGCAGCGGTTTGTGGGGGAAAAACTCTGAAAGCAGGATCCTCCTGGTTCAGGGCTTCAAGAAACTGAATAGAAGACTCGACTAGATCCTCCAATTCCAAGTCATTCAACGTTAAATAAATCACAGGAATCGGCTAGAGGCTCCGTAACCATTACAGTGATCCATTACAACATCATCCTATAATAGCTACAGCTCGACTGGATCCTCCAATTCCAACCGGCTCTAACACAGTGTAAACAGAGACATGAAAGAAACTGGCATTCATAAGGCAAGAAGTCTCAAAAGTTCATACATAACCAGAGCAACAATGCTTCATTAAAACTTTACAACCGGGAGCTCAGCTCAACCATCGATACTTTACAAATTACAAAGACTGAGTTTATATACTCAGAGAAAATTGCCTCGCAGAGGCGCATCCAGTGACTCACAGTTGATGTCCCTTCAGTCAGACTCATACTGATATCTTCCTTTAAGCGCCATCTTAACTATGCATGGCTCATGCAAGAAGGGTAGCTGAGCCATTAAGTGTTGAGCTAGCGTGCGCAGACTTCTCTATTGAGTTGAAGACTTTAGCAGGATGCCTTTGAGAACTTCGATACACAGGACTTCTTTGGTCAGATGGCTTGCCAGACTCTCCATCCCCTCACTTAATGAATGAAACGAGGCTTCAACCACCCGCTCTTGTCATCATTTACTTCAGATGGGAAACAAGACTGAGGTCGGATCAAATGGCACTTGGAGGTTGCAGCAATTCCTTTTGTGAATCATGCATGGCGTCTTCAACTCTTCTTGAACAGCTTTTCCATTCACAAGTGACCATGGGCTATGACCGCGCGCTTATCCCCAAAGCGCTTTCGGCGTTCGCTAACAGAAGGAGTTACTCCTTGCTCCTTGAAATCGCGCTGAGCGAAACGCCGAGACAGCTTTAATCTAGCACCACGCACCCTCTGGATCTGACAGTTCTTACTTCTCCTGTCGTTGCCGTGGGCCCGGGCCTGAGATTCTCTCGACACCTTACACTTCGAAAAATAACAGAGCTGCCTTTTGCGAGTTGGAGGCGCGATGGGCGAAGCACCGAGATGGCTCTACTCGCTCCAGGTGTCCGCTTCAGATGGATGACTGAGATCTTCTCAGCAATACTGTGGGCCCGGACCCTCGCGACTTCGCAACCTCGCTGGTTGAACTGTCAAGCTTTCACCCTCCTATTTCGTGGGTCCCTGAGATGCGAGAATAGAATGGAACGCTAACTTTATCTCAAGCAAATGTGTGTCCACCCATCGACCACTTGGTCCCACCTTATGCTCTGCCACACGTTCACACGAACCTCGACACTTCGCAACTCACGAATCCTAATGCCAATACCTCGGGACTTCTCGTAGCAAGATCCTGAGGGCTTCTGCCACTTGTCCTTCAACGGTCGAAATCTCGTAACCTCGCAAACTCGCGATCCTAACGGCCAATTACTTGGGTATTTTCTTACGAGACTCTAATGCTCGATCCCGAACCAATAGTCCAGATCTGTTCTTCTGTCGATCCGACAGCTGACACTGTTCACCTCTTTAACAACATCTGTGCTATTCTTGGCTGACTACAATTACCCACCGATCATTGATTTGCTTCGCAAAATAGACTTTGGATGCTGCCGACGACAATTTGCCCGCTCGCTTGACTCGTTCTTTGGAAAAACAAGGATTTTCCTGTGTTGCGCTTGATTATTTCGTGCAACTTGCAGACCCGAATTCTCTCGAGCTCATGACAACATTTATCGCTAACAATGGGGTAACATTTTACATTGTTGGTTGTAATGATACTGTTATACTTTCCCTTTCTATTTCATTTATAAACTAATGTGCTTACAACCTTTTGAAATCTTCTCATAAATCTTTTAGAGGACGGAATAAACCATGATCTCAACAATAACAAATGTGCCAATACTATTACCACTGTATAGTCAGTGAATCAATAATGCTCACTGGAATCTACAACAGGAAAAATGCTTATATATTGTAGGATATAGAACTTTGCAAACATTTTAAAAGAAGCATGAAGCCAAGGAATGATATGGACTAGGTTAGCATCCTTATCTACCAAAATCGTGATGCTATTACTACCGAGGCTTAATCCCATGAAGAGTGAGATACGCATAGAACTACAACAAAAGTTTAGAACACAAACTCCTGAGTTGTATCTAACATTGGATAAAAATGTAAAGTGTTGTGTATAAACCGGAATTTGATACACCAACAAAGATAATGGGACTGTAGCTTCACATTTTTTTGTGGTAGATGCAAAAGGGGAATTTCACCATATTCTTGTATGTGCAATGGATAAGTTACTTGCTTGTTACAAAAAAAATATTTGCACTCAATTAATTCATCACCGCCTTTGGTTGAAGAGTTATGTAATTATAGTTTTATTAAGAAACCAATTTATGTTTGGGATATTTAGTTTTATTTGAGTGCCAAACTTGAACAAAAATAATGTTTGGTACCTATAGTACAATGTTTTACTCAAATGTGAAATCTCAAAATAATAATATGCAATTTAATCTTATAAGAAGAAATTATTGCAAGGACTATCACAAGTTCAATTCCTAGTTATAAAGCCATCACACATGACCAAATCATTGAGTTTCTATAATCAAGCATTGATTTCTTTCCTTTTGTTATAGTCATGAATATGCCCAAAGAAAGAATGAAGTTTTAAGGAAAAACCAATTCTTAGCTATCAAATAGTTTGCTAGAGTGAGAAGACACAACAATTACATCAAGTGATATGGGGAAACAATGCTTGTAATATAGGGTATTTATTATCATAATAATTCAAATCTAAGAAACCTAATCATAGGACTAGAGAAAGAGGAAGTAGGCAACATGGTAGTGCATAAACTAAATTGGACATGTTTGATGAACAAGAGTGAATCCATGTATAATAAGCTTACATTGATAATTGGTAGCAATATCGGTAGAAAACATTTTTCTCCAAAAGACTGTGATAACCCATAAAGTCATATGCCAACCCATGAATAAAAAGGCGTTTATGATATAGTCCAAACTCTGAAATCACTATTTTTTTTAGAAGCTCTCTTACAAACAATGTTTTCCAACTTATGGCTTTCAACCTTTTTTCTTATTGTTGCTTAAAATGTTCATCTCTGTTATGGGTAGAAAAATTCCATTGGAGGATATAAGACCATTGCCCCTACTCCTATCAAGCAAATAAATAATTTGAGGAAAAGTTGACAAGGTGAATTTGGTTTCAATGATCTTGAAGTAGGTTTTACTTGTGGTGGTAACCAAATCAAGTCTCCTTGTGTCACTATAGAGTCCATATTTGGTAGAAGAATATACTTGTCCATTTCTTAGAAACTTAACTTGGAGATCATGGTTCAAATACCAAAAAAAACCAACTAAGCTTTGGAGTTTTGTACATTCAAATGATGTACTATTTGATATTTGGGAAATAAGACCCATTTTATAGAGTGTAATTATACTTGAGAATGAATTCAAAAGGAATCCCTTGAACCTTTCTTCATAAGATAATATCCTCACAGGTATTACCAAATTGGATTAATCCTAATTGAAATGTAAACAAAGTAGGCAATCAATTGTTTAAAATTTTGGCACCACATTAAATGAGAAAAAACAACATCCACATTTCCAAACTTGACTAAAATGTCCAAGAAATATAATGTATAATATGGACCATATATGATTGGAATAAGTGTGGCTGGGAATTGCATATTCTTCACCAACATTCTCAACTTTATGAATGACCCATAGAGAAAATATCCACTTGACATGTTCCATAGATTCAAAGTTGATGTAGTTCATTTGTAGTGGAATCACATGAAACACTATAGTAGAGAACACATAGGATGCCTTATGAAACAATTACTAATAAGAGGAAATGGTGTGGAAAGATGCAAAGCTAATAAGAATAATTTGAGGGGAGAGAATTCTCCCATCATGGAGCCCTAATAACTTGCTCATCTAGAGGACTTTTTCGATCTAGGGGTATAGTTTGCAAATAAGAACACCAGAAGGGATATTTAGAATAGGTGTTATGATTGAATATGATATCCATAATCTTGTGACATTATTATAATTTTCACTAGGGATATATCAATAGGTTTTAGGGGGAATATTTTGTTGGATCATGTTGTCATTGATGCCAATGGTTTGATTATTTGTGAGTGGATCATACGTCATTGATGAAAATGGTTTGGTTTGATTGATGTCAAGTAATTGATTGATATGATGCCCTTGATGAGAATGATAGATGTCCAAGTGGAAACCAATTGATAAAGATGGATCATTGATATGATGCCCTTGATGAGAATGATAGATGTCCAAGTGGAAACCAATTGATAAAGATGGATC
>SNQJ01S0054796.1:16149-38464 GCA_010110895.2 Picea sitchensis | reverse complement strand
ATGCATAGTTGATATATATGATGCAGTGGTGAATTGATGCAAAGATGAATCATTATTGTCTTATCATGGTTGATAAGGTGCACAAATGGATGAAATCCAAAGTGGTCCCCTTATGGTGAAAGCCCTCACGGGAAGACACTTTATGGATTGAGTTATCCTAGAAGAACGGTTTGATGCCCCATTCTTGCATGTGTATTAATGAGATGAAGATCAATGAAGTTGTTGGTGAAACTATCCTAGATGTATATTTCTTGACATGCCATTTCCGGTGGTATTTGGAATGTCACATAACTCCTCACGGTTTGAGAGTTATGACTCTACGAAGTTGAAGGACCCCCATATGATGGCTTGAAGCCCCAAAAGTTCAAAGAAGTCAAAGTGCTTGAAAAGAAGAAATCATTATTTAAATGATAAAGAAAAGTGACAAAATCAAGAAAGATTATTTAAATGATAAAATGAAGTGACAAAATCAAGAAGGAATATTTAAATGATAAAGTATCGGAGAACTTTCTATTAATGGAAAGTGGTTAACCCTAAAATAAGGAAAATAGGTTAAGTGACCTAGAAATGGGTTAAGTAACCTAAAAATGGGTTAAGTGACCTAGAAAATGAAAGTATAAATAATAAGCTAGGATCTCTTGTAAACTGCACATTTGGTGAGAATCCTTTTGTGGATCAATGGAGAGATTCTTGTGAATATCTTTTGGAGTATTAATGAAGAGATTCTTGTGATAGCATCCTATTGATGTGGATCTCTTGAGCATTATTGAAGATCTATTTTGAGGAAGAGAGCAAGAGGAGGATCTCATGGATGCATCAAAGTTTCGACAATGTCGGAGATCTTGACAACAAAATTCTTGGATTCACAGAAAACCCTATTTTCTGATGCCCATGCGGGTTGTCTGTGTATAGGGTGCGTGTACACATAGGCTGGGTATGTATAGGGTGAGTGTAGACGTGGGATGACTGTGTACAGGGAGCGTGGAGTGGATAAAATCATGGAGATTTGTGTTTCAGCTAGTGCCAAGCTCTTGGATGATGAGGCAGGTTCTAGATCTGCATTCTATGACCTCAGATCTATCACTGAGACACTGGTATGGTTACATCATTGTCTTGATGGATAATATTGTTTGATGTGTTGTGAATGCTTAGGGCATTCTTGGTATGGATTCTATGATGTGGTTCAGTTTGGTAGATTTGGTTGATGGAGTGAGCAGTACTCTTATGATTCAGTGGTGACATGATTGCTATGGTATACTAGTTGTTTATACATGATTGAGATAACATTCATATTGATTTGTTGTGGAGCATGAGCAAGCTATTGGAGAACTTGGATGTGTTGTGACTAGATGTGGGTCAGTTTGGACAATGGAAGACATAAGAGAAAGTGATTGCAGGTTACAGAGGATCTGAGCATGTTGCTTAGAAGCATATGCTTGTTGCATTATACACTGGACGCGTTCACACACGGGCTTTAGTGAGCCAGGGCCTGTGCACACACAAGCTGCACTACTGACAGGTCGCGTACCTATTAACAGATTGATATCTGTTAAGGATTGTTGCCTCATCTCAGTTGGTGCTGAGGGTGTAAGCTGAGTCTTGCATTATAGAGCAAGTGCTCTTACATAGTTGTACTCTATTCAGTTGTTGTTGATAAACCCCAAGGATTGTAGTTCGTAATAAAAAGAAAATTGTACATACATCTTTTGTTCTTTGTGTTCATTGTGGTGATGACTTGTTGATGATATATTTCTGATATATGTTGCTGATATGTTCTCACATATAACTGGTTATAAATGACAACAATGGGTATTGAATAAATGTTGAATGCTAATTGATGAGTTTTTGTGCAAGAGGGAAGTTTTGGGAAAAAATCCCAACACTCATTCACCCCCCCCTCTAAGTGTGGTAGGTGTGTCCAACATATTGTTACTACCCCGTTTGAAGTCTCTTTTCATGTTCGAGATCATGTGTTCTCTTTAGGTTGTATGTTTTGGGACATCCATGGTTGCAAGGAAATGTATGTGGTTGTTTCTATCGTGTACACACACAAGTGGTATTTAGATAGAAAATAATCAATATTGATTTAAGGATACAATTTAGGATAACCTTTACCCACCATTCTAGCTTACAAATCTAGGATCAACATGAATCCTAAGGTTCTTAGTGGTGCAACTAGGTGCAATCTTTTTTTTTTTTTTTTACTTTATGCAAAATTCTCTTTCACTATGGTGTTGATATTTCTATGCCTTCATTTGGTCTTGAGCAATTCTAAGATTGTCTTTGAGTTGATGCAAATCCATTTTATTTCCTCAAGGAAATGTTAGAAAAAAGCACATGATTGTATTCAATGGTCCAATCAATTAGTTTATGAGGATCATAACCACAAAGTTCCTGGAAGGGAGATAGACCTATGGAAGTATGAAAAGTTTCTTTCTACTAATTTTCGGCTATATGTAGCCACTTGGATAAGAAGCTTGTAGATATTCCACATAACGTTTCAAATTTCCCTCATAACATTTGTTGAGTATCTCATTCTAATAATGTTTCTATGAATGGTACATATGCAGTTGGGATTTTGAAGGATAAGTATGCAGGTGGAACTCATGTTTTTCACACCATCCGATTTATCAATATTGTTGTCAAAGTTCATTGAATCAATCACTAAATCTAGCCAACATTCTACATCTCCAAGTCCTCTCAATAGGTGTTTCTGAACATTGAACGTTGTAAAGAAAAATGGTAAGGGATATCATAATATGCCACATCAACTTACAATCAATAATCTCTAAAAACTATATTATTAAATGATTAATAGTTGTTTCACGCATTATATGTTGTTGGATTTTGAATTTAAGTATATAAGAAAATGAAGGAAAATTTCATGACGTAAGAGAATTGAATGATTTATACCTAGTCGAAAATGTGTTATGGATCATGGAGGTGACCTCCCTTCAAAAATGCATTTGTCAAAGACAATAAAAGGTTATATGACTGAATAATAACTAAACATCTATAAGCTTGAATTTTTCAAATAGAATAAAATGTTATATGGCTGAATAATAATTAAACATGTATGACACTCTAGAAATACGAAAGGGGAATACCTCATGAATGAGCTCCTATTGGTTTCAAGAATAATTTATTCTCTACTAAATAGGGCCAACCACGTGAAGGTGGAAGCTCATTTGGCCCCTGCCCCCCTCGCATCACTCTTAATTCCCCATACCTAATAATGCATAAAAAGTAGCAAAACAAGAATTAAAGGTAAATGAAATAAAGAAGGTACATACATACATAACATATAAGGTTCATGCATAAGTAGAAAAACAAAAAACTGTACAGTCAATAATTTGTATTAATAATTTTTTTCCTCAAAATATGTATAGTCACTTATTTTTCTGTTTATTATTTTTGATATAATTCACAAGTAAATCATCATCACATTTGTGTTGATCCCCTTTAGCTATTGAGGCCTCTTATGGTGCTAGATGGCGATGCATCATCTCAATCATTGTACTAATTTTAGTAGCACGATGTACTAGACGATGATGCACTACAGGGGCATCCAGTACAATAAAAAAAAGGTGTTAAAAGGACATGGTTGATTATTATTCATAACATCATTTCATTAGTACAAATATCATTACTATGTTTTTTACCTAGAGGAGTAGTCAACCCCATTTTTGGGATTGTTGTCGGTTCCTCTCCTCTCCGAGCACCCTCATGTACATGCTCTGTCATTGAAACAAGAAAATTTTCAAGTAGACCATCTGCAAGTAAATATTAATAATAGTCATATTATATATTTTATTTTAAAGACACACATACCATGATTAATCTACACACCACTAGAATCGTGGGGTTGTTTTCCACCATTATTGAATGAACTGGCATAGCTTTCTTGCTTAAAAATAATAGACACATTAATTGATGGGTTAAATAAACCGTCAATATATTTGACAAGTAATCAAGAACTACAATATTGTCATTTTATTTACCATCTTATTTGAAGGGTTAGATTGTATCTACCTCATCCTTTGTCAATTTTCCACCACTTCTTGAAAGATGAACTTGAAGCCGAGTTGTTGGATAGTTTGTGTCATTGATGTCAACACTGTAGGGGGAATTTGTTTGTTTGATTATTTGACAATGTCATTAATGAAAAGTAATTGTTTGTGTTAGGATGAAAACAATGGTATGATGACATCATGTGATTGTGGATGAGAATGTGATGACATCTACTGACATGGAAGTGTTATTAATTGAGGCTCTATTTATCAAAATGAATTCGGAGGTATGAAAATCATTAAGTTCTTGGAAATAAGGAAAGAACCATTTGCGTAAGTGATATGGTCGAAGGCTATTGACAGATTAGAAATTATTGAGATAACTAACAAAGTTAAGTCCATCATAAAGGTCTCTTATCATATACCATGTCTATGCCTATGTGAGCTCTCAAGAGAAGTTGGATGTGACAAGAGAAGAAGATCCACGGTGGTGATGAAGCCACGTGGAAGGATCACAGTGTGGTGATGTGGCAGAACTAGGATTGTTAATCTTTATAAAGAAATGAAAGGCATAAATGATAGAGATGGTAATTGTAGTGAGCCCCTAATTTGGCAGAATCACCATTTATAGCAGAACTGCTAATCAGATCAACGAGGAGGAAAATCGATCATTGATCACATAATAGATCAACGATGATCCATTAAAAACAATATCGTGTGGCTCACAAAAAGAACCTTGGAAATCACATCAAATAATATCAGATGATGTATATCGTGTTGTCCATAGGGAGAGGAGATCAACAAATCTCGTCAAATTATGGGCGACCAACTAGCGCAAGAGTTAATAAAAAGGCATCCCCCACAATTTCAACATGTGTTCTAAAGGAAAGACACATGTCAGATTATTTTTTGTTGCACCACCCTACCTTGAGATATGAGTCAAGGGTCTAGCCCTCTACAATAAATCCTATGGTCCCACATGTTTTGCTTTATTCCTATCAGGCTAGCTCAAATGACAAAGGAGAATAAGCATCGGAGGATTACACTCTGTGCCAACAATTTAAATGGTGTTTCAGATGTTCTGGTTGGCTCAAAGGATGATTTAGGTCCACACTTAATGTAGAATATGTTTGTGTAAATCATATATATCCATCATGATGATGAGAAAAAGATGGAAATAGAGGATGAATGTGTGGGTGTGAAAAGTGTGTAGGAGTAGAAGTGTGAAGAGTAGAGGCTTTATGGTCTGTGAGAAGTCGTTGATAAATAGTGAAGATGATTTGAAGCTTGAGAACAAAGAAGATGAAGCATGTTGGAGAATTTTATTAAAACATATTAGGACATTCATGTGATTCAGGGGTGACATGGTGGAGAAAGGAAAGATTGAGTTGGAGCTCAATTTGCAGGTTGGTGCATGTTTGTAGGTTGGTGCCTACAGAGGATTGGTGTCTTCATCCATTTGCATGTTGGTGGATGTTTCTAGGTTGGTGCCTACAGAGGATTGGTTTCCTCATTGACATTTATTCATACATGAATTGATATTCATTTGTAAATATTTTTTAAGTTCTTCACAATCTGAGTTTCCACCTCTATATTTGTAAATTTGTTTAATATTGTCTATGATTATGATGAATACATTTATAGTATAAATGACTGAAATTATAAATCCTAACTATGATTTAAAATCAAATTAGAATAAAAGTAACAAAATTATACAGTACTAATTCACCCCCCTCTCAGTACTATTAAACATTTCAACAATTGGGATCAAAGTTGGTTCCTTCAACAACAATATAACCACTATAAGGTAGATCCTAGCAGATCACATGGATACAGAAGAGAGACTATCCTTAAGAAAATATCCTTACTTTGATGAAATAGATTATTCCTTTTGGAGCATCAGAATAATACTATATATGTAGTCACTAGGATATGATGTCTTAGAATTAGTCAAGAATGATTATGAAACTCCAGGAAATTCACTTTTTGACATAGGTGCAAAGAAGATTAATGACAATAAATCAAAATCCATGAATGCAATTTTGGAAGGATTATCAAAATCATAATTCACCAAATTTATGCACTAGAAATATGCAAAGGATATGTGGGATAAACTAAAGAACACTTATGAAGGAGATGATAAAGTGAAGCATGCAAAACTACAAACTCATAGGAGTCAATTTGAAAGCTTGAAGATGGATGAATAATAAAACATTGCAACATATATTATTCATGTGTATGGAATTGTAAACATCATTAGAGGCTTAGGTGAAATAGTTGATGAAAAATTTATTGTGCAAAAAGCAATCAGGTCACTTCCTATGAGATTCAATCCTAAGATATCATCTCTTGAAGATAGAAAATATTTGAACAAATTAACAATGGAAGAATTGCATGGAATTCTTACAGCTTATGATATGCGAATAGGAAAATAATAAGTTACCTAAAAAGGAAGAAACATTCAAAGCCTCAAAGAAGACTAAGAGAAGAAAAGACAAATCAAGTGACAACTGGAATTATGATTATGATACAGAAGAAGCCAACTTTGTAAGAAGGTTCTAGAGAGGAACTCGAAAATATAAATGTATGATTCCTTTCAAATGTTTTAATTGTGGTGGAGTAGGACACTTTGCTTCCAAATGTCCTCATAATAAGAACATGGATAACAAAGATCAAGATAAATTTAACCCTAATGAAAGAAGGAAGGGTAAAATTCAAAGGAACAAATACTTCCACAAGCTAAAGAAGAACCTTTATTCCAAATAGGACTACTACTCATCTTTTGAAAGTGATGAAGAAGTTGAATACAATGTTCTCTTCATGGTCCAAGAAATAGAGTCCGGTGAATATGAAATCAATAACAACATCTTGGACAATGGAGAAATTGATGATTTGGATTTTGATCTTAAAGGAGGATTACTTTGTGCCCTAGATGAAATAGAAAGGATCAGAAGAAAGAATAGACAATTGAAATAAAAATTGTCACCTAATTTTGATATGGCTTCTCAACTAGAAAAACAAAAGAAAGTTGAAGAGGAAATAATGATTCAACTGTAGAACAAAGGAGAAGATTGTGAGAAACTAGAAAAAGAAAATGTTCCCCCCGTGAAGGAAATCAATGTACTTATGGTTGAGCTGAACAATAGTAAATTTTTTTAACAAAGTTCCATGATGTTAGACAATATGATCAATAATCAAAGATCACCATTTGATAGAATTGGACTTGGTTACAATCCCAACCCCACATTATAAAGAACCAAGGAAGAAATCAAGAGCTATGCTATGGAAATGAACAATCCCACTGAATGAAATGAGAACACCAATGAAGCAAACCATGACCAATAGAATCTAGTTGTCCTTCACATTAAGAATAAATCTAGAAAGGTGATGACACCAAGAAGACCTACTATGAACATGTATGAATATATCTTTCTTGGTAATTGTTCTTCATAAAACAATTTTGGAAATAAGGTAATCGATTGCAGATCATATCCAAGAAATGACCAAAGAAGAAATGGAAGCATGTACAATGCTCCAAGAAATAATTATGTGAATAACAAAGTCAAAAATCATGTTGACAACAAAAATAATAATTCATTTTCTCCATTTTTTAACTACAATATTGAATGTTATAAATTCCATAATTTTTGCCCCAAAGCTCAGGATTGAAAAAGTTGGATATAGGCCCCTATTGAAAAACAAATTATTGTTAGCATTACCATCAAAGTCTGGAGGAAGAATCAAGAGAGGAGTTCTTAGGAAGAATGTGATTTAGCAATGCATGCTCAAAACCAGGCCACACATGACTTAGAGTTGGAATCCATAGTTTGTGCTTTAAATTTGTGAAGGCATTATCTCATGGGCATAAAATTTGAGCCAAGGACAGATGATAGTGGTTTGAAATATTTATTGTTAGGATATTTAGACACTTAGGAGTTAGTTAAGATCAACTTGGTATAATATGTTGTTAGTTTAAATTGTGTTCTTAATGTATTTCCTTAGTATGCATTAATATGCATTTGTAATCTTATGACCACGATAAATTCCTAACATGGAGTGGTCTAATGAATCATATTCTCCTCGATCTTAATGACTACATTGATATGTGGCTTGACACCCAATTGGTTCATGATCTCTATTTAAAGAGAATGGAGGGTCATTCACTGATGATTGATTGTGAGATACTCTCTTGTGATATTTTTCTTTTTCATTAATAAATTGCCTCAAGTGGCCATGTTGGTTGGGCCATGGATGTCTCCCCATAGATGTTTTACCATGTAAAAACATTAGTTTATTGATCTTTGATATGGTTGTGTGAGCTTTTACTGAAGGTGTTTGTCCTTTTTTGGAATACCTATGTTTTCAAATATGGTATCATCATGCATTTAAAGACCCACTCATGTTGTAGATCGAGATCATGAAGTTTTGTTTCTGCATGTAACACCCCAGTTTAATCCCTCTGAACTAGAATAAATTATGTAAATGTGACATTTGGCTGGTGATCCGATAAATTTGAAAAGGGGTCAGAGTTCCTAGGAAATTTAATACTTCTATATACATTAATAAAATACATTGTTGTCTACACGACAAACAAGGAAAAAAGAGATAGAGGGCTATGATTCCATAAGAGAGGGAGCTTAAGGGGCTAAGTCTTTTCATATTTTATTTGGCCATATTAGGTTTAATTGATAAAATTGGTTACATGGTATTCTTGGGGGGGAGGCCATGTGGTTCTTTATTTCATGTAATTATATAAACATCCCTTGTGGGTTGTTTTCGGGGTTCTTCTCCCTTCACTCTTACACTCTTCTCACTCTTTCATTTTTGGTTCCCCATTTTTGAAAATTCATGTTCTCTTGGTCTAAGCATGGAAACAAGTGGTTGGAAGAGGAGGGCCATTGCTATATTCCTATAATATATTATTGTATCATTCCATGAGGGAATGGATGCATGTGTGCATGAGATTGCTGGTAGTTCTCAAGAACTATCATAGATGAGAATCCTTGGAGTTTCTAGCATGGAGTTTCTGACCAATAACACTGGAGCCTTGGAGAGAAATGGAATATATCGAGGGACTACAGGGTAGGGAAAGGGATTCATTTCTTTGGGTTGTGAAGGATGAAGGGGAAAGAGAGTTAGAAAATAGGATTGTTGTGTGGATGGGAAAATTTGAGAGCTAATTAGCCAACTACTGTATGTTTTATATTTGTCCTAGGACCCATCCTTGTGGATTCATATCCCTGGCTCAGGGGTGACATTGTTGTTGAGAATTGGAACATCAATTTCTATGATTGGGAGGAATGTCCTTGGTATGCAACCGGTTGGTGATGATTTAATTAAAGACAAGTGCTCTCTATGTTTTCTGTATAATGTATATTCCACAGTGTATTTATTTATTTTTGATATATGTATTTATAATGTACCTTCTTGCTGGTTAGTTGTTGTGCATGTCATATTATTCATTTCTTTTATTTTGTAGCATGAATCTTGTTAATTTCATGTGTTGAATCCATGTTTCTTTATTTTAAAGAATGGAACCAAAATTCGTAATCAGATAATGAGGGAGAATTTGTAAGTACTCGGGAAATGGGTACATGTCATATCAGTACCCGAGAAAATCATTTTGGTATTTTTTGTACCGGGTATGTTACAAGTTAGTTTTAGAGAATTCTTGGAGAGTGTTTTGAGGTAGCATGGTTTTGAGGTATGTTACACTGCATCTCTAGTTTCTAATATTTTTGTAAATTTTTGGGAAAAGATGACTATTCCATTACATCTAGAGTGCTTCTTTAAGCTAGAATTTTTTTTTGTTTCACTCGAAAAGGTTTTCATTTTCCCAATATATGATTATTTTAGTCATATCTAGAGGTATAAAGCTTGAATACACCCTTTTGATTTTATTTTATAGAGATAATATTTCAATTTTCTATTTTTTTTCTAGGTTACTACTCTTTTTGTTCTACTTATTCTTTTTTCCCTGTTCTCTATGGAATCTTGGAAAATTCAAAAGAAAGAGGAAAGTGTTTTCTAGTTTGTGCATTCTCTTTGTTATGCACTCTTTGTGATCTCAGTAAAATGGAAACAAAGAGAAACCATCCATTTTATGGGTAACCTAACTGAGATATAACCCCTCGTTTTTGTCGAGAAGGATTTATTTTTGTGTGTGAACACATGAAAATATTTTTTTTTTAGCACACACTTCAAGTCCGCCTTCCACAACAACAACAACCCCATCCCCCTTCTTAGTATTGTAATGTGTTTTTCACTAGCTCACTTGGTTGAAAGTTTCTTTACTTAGTAAGAGGTCTTGAGCTCAAGTCTCTTTTTTGTTACTTTTTGAAAAATTTCATGCATTCATTGTAAAATCCATTTTTCTTAAATTATAAAAGTGAATCACTATAAAGTATATTTAATATTTTATTTTTAGTTACTTTTTGCATCCAACTTTAAATTACAAAGTAACTTCATTGTAAAATTTATTCTCACTTATTCTATAAACGTGGGTCATTTCATAAGTAACTTATTTTGTAAAAGTGATCTTATATGCACAATTAGTTAAGGAGGAACATCACCACATGGACCAACTTCTACTTGCCATGTGTCTCTTTGGTTACCATTTATTCCTTTTTTCAAAAGGGAGTAACGTTCACATCCGAAGTCCATTTTCAATATGTTTTTTTAAACAACCTATTTTTTCGAGAGCTTTCCATCTAGATCATCAATTTCATATTTTAATAAGATATTCTCTACCTAATTTAATATGACTTATCCCATTGATATTTTGATTACCAGTACCAACTACTTCTCATGGAAATCCCATATGGAGGATGTACTAAGAAGTAAAGGATTGTACCGAATCACCTTGGGAAAAGAATAAGAACCCACTAATGATGAAAAGAAAGCCGAATGTGATAATAAGAATGACAAATCATGTGGAATAATCGAAATGTCCATCTCTCCCGATTTAAGGTTTCACCTTCAAGGAATTAATTCCCCCGATGAAGCTTGGGAAAAGCTTCAAGTTGGGTTTGGTAAACAAAATATCATTCTATCCCACCGAATAGAAAATCAGTTAATGAATTTATGTCCCAATGACTTTCCTTGCATTGAATATTACTTATCCAAGTTCAAAACACTTATACTTTTATTTATAGAATGAAAAATAGATCTGAATAAAGACTGATTCATATATGCTATTATTGCTAATATTGGTAGTGCATATTTTGTATTTTTATCTACATTTTATTTCACCATATAAGCCCTAGGGAGTTATTATAAAGAACCCTCTCTTGAATCTTTTTATGATGATTTGATTTGAGAGCAAGGTAATCTTTTTCAACTTGGATTGATCAACATTGTAGGTACATATAACAAAGCCTTAGTGGCCTAGCATAACAATAAATCCATGAATCCCAAGAAAAACAAAGGATCCTCAACCAAATTCTACTTCTAATGGTGACAAAGGATAAAAGTACAAAAGTAAGAAGAGTGACATACATTGCAACTTTTTTGGGAAAGATGGTCATGTGGAGTATAAATGTTTGAAAAATACAGAAGCCCTAGAAGCAACAATGAAGAAGAACAACATCAATATTGATTCTTCTTTTTCTTCTTCTCATGGACATGCACTTTCTTCTTCTAGTTTCTCCTTCAATGCAACTTTTAATTCTTTTTCTGATGAGTGGCTTAGTGATTCTAGAGCATCTTATCATATGGCTAACGATAAATCCATAATTGTTTCTCTTAATGAATGTAACACCAAACAAAAATTTGTTGGTGACGATAGATCTCTTAGTGTTGTAGGGTATGGATTAGTTTAGTTATATGATAATCATTTCAATGATGTATTATGAATTCCAAGTCTTTCCTGCATCCTTCTATTAGTGTATGATATGACTCATTCAGGTGAAGGTAAAATTGTAGAGTTTTCACCACAACAAGTTGTAATTCGGGATCTAAAATATCTTAAGCATGTCCTAGCAACTGCAATTTTTGATGATAATACTAGGTTGTACAAGTATGACAACTTTGGGCTATTATATTTTCCATTAGTTTTTGTTGCTCATAGTGATGATTTGAACAAACTTTGGCATTAACATTTTGGTAATCTAAACTATTTCTCATTTCAAAAAATATGTAATCAACATATGGTGATTGGTCTTCGTCTCATTTCTTGTAGAGATGGTGTCTATGCCGATTGTGTTCTCAGAAAACATCTTTCAGACATCTTTGAAAAACGTGCTTCTTGGCATGCCTCGGCCCCTTTGCATCTTGTTCACAATGATTTATGTGGTCCACTTTCTTCTCCTTGTTTCTCTGGGTGCAAGTATTTCTTAACTTTCATTGATGACTTATCTAGCTATATGCACTCGGGTTTACTTCGTAAAACTTAAGAGATAAGTTTTTAAAATTTTTTTATTCTAGTACAAGGCCCTTGTAGAAAAATAATTTGGATGTCAACTTCAAAGTTTAAGAACATATAATGGAGGAAAATATGTGAAAAATAAATTTACAAGTTACCACACTACACAGGGAATTAAAATGCAACATTTTGTTCCATATGCACCATAAAAAAATGATGTTGTTGAGGGAAATAATTGCACATTAAAAGAAATGGCTAATTGTATGATCCAATCTAAGGGATTAAGTCTTATTTATTGGGTGGAAGCCATTAAATGTGAAAATTACATAGTAAGTTGCACTCCCATAAAGGATGTAAAAAATATAACAACAAAAGAATCATGGAATAAAATTAATCCAGACATAAGCCACTTCCATGTATTTGGTACAGTAGCATGGGATCACATTCCCGATGACAAAATGAAAACTTTACAGCCTAAAAGTTAGAAGTGTATTTTTGTTGGATATTCTGAAGATGTCAAAGGTTGTAGACTTCTTGAAACTCGTTCCAATGAAATTATTGTTAGAAGAGATATTAAATTCTATGAAAATATCTTGGCCTGCGAGCCTAATTAGATTTTTGTCCCATCTTCGGCCTATGACCCATATTCAACATTTGTGCCATCTTTGGCCTACAATAAATATTTGATGTTTGTTCCATCTTTTGTTCATATTATGGTTTCTTCTTCTTCAAATGATGACAGTGAGGATGAAAATACACCTTATCCTACTCACCTTCCTCCAGATGAGTCCATTGAACATGAACTTGCACCAACACCACTGCTTTCCAAATGGGTCCATTCAAGGCGAGAAGTAGATGGTGATCTTGTTGGTGATCCTTTAGATGAGTGTCATACATGTTCATAATTCCATCGAGCCTCTTCTCTTTTGTATAAAGTTTTAGATAATCATGATCCAAACACATTTATATAAACTTTAGGTCATCTAGATTGGTACACAACAATAAATGAAGAGCATCACTCTTTAATGGTGAACAATACTTGGGATCTTGTACCTCTTCCTAAAGGAAGAAAATTTTTCATATCTAAACATGTGTACAAAATTGAGTATGCATCCAATGGAAGTGTTGAAATACATAAGGCTTGGTTAGTTTCCAAAGGGTTCTCTCAAGTTGAAGGAATTTACTATAATGAAACCCTTACCATCGTAGAAAAATGAATTCCATCCACCTTGTTCTAGTCCTTGTAGCGTCACATACATAGGAGGTCCATCATATGAATGTTAAATATTCCTTCTTGCAAGGGGATTTGCAAGGAGAAATATACATAGACAAACCTCTTGGATATGTCCATAATGAATCAAGCCTTTTTTTTCACCTTAAGAAATCTCTTTATGATATTAAGAAAACTCTTTGAGATTGGTATGCCAAAATGGACAAAGTTCTTCTTGACACCGATTTTTCTAGATGTCAGTCTGACCCTAATGTCTATACCAAGAAAGTAGGAAACCATCTCATAATCCTTTTTATTTGTGTTGATGAGATTATCCTCATTGGTGGTGACCCTAAACTTTTAACCTATGTGAAATCTAGCCTTAAAGTGAATTTTGAAATTACAGGCTTAGGCCATTTGCATTATTTTCTTGGCCTTCAACTTTTGAAAACCAAGGAAGGAATTTTTATTTCCCAATCTAATTATTATTATGACCTTCTTCACTACTTTCACATGGATAATTATAAACCATATCCTTCTCCCTTATAGTCTAGAGTCAAACTTGATACCACCTGTACTTCTCCCAAAGTTGATGCCACTTTGTATCATTAGTTAGTTGGTAGCCTCTTATATTTGTGTAGTGTATATAGAGAGGTAATGGTGGGGATGAAGGGCCCATAGTGATAATAGTGGAGTCCATTCAATGTAATATGAACTAGGTCCACTATATTATTAAATAAGGCCCACTATGGTAGTTAGATATATTAGTGTGAGAATAATAAATTTAAGAGAACCTATTAGAAGGTTCCTCTTCTAGAAGGTTCCTCCTCTAGAATGTTCTTCAGTGGTTGGTAGCACTATATAAAGGGGTTCAACCAATGTAATGGAAAGTTAATAAGTATTGTATTTGGATTGGTAGATCATTAAGAGGTTTCCCCCTCAAAGAGGCAAGTAAACATAAGTGGATCCCTTCCATAATAAGATATATTGTATGGTGTTTCCCTACCCTAAGGGTTTTCATAATAATAAGTGTGGGTTTCTTATATATTTTTCTTGGACATATTGTGGTGTTTTTGTATTCAAATATTTGGTACTAAAAAAGTGGTATCAAAACACTTTCTTCAACCACAAAATGGGGCAATTTATTTTCTCTATTTTGCAGATTTTTCAAAAAGACAAAAGATGGCCATGCCACTTTGGACAAATCCTATATTTTTCTATGTGGAATTTGTAGAAAGTATTGGTATATCTGCGTTCCTCTCATAAACAAAACCAATTTCAAGAAAAAAATTGTTTGAAACAAAGTTTGGGAAGTGAAGTTATCATTGTAACGTCCCCAACCATCCATGCGGGGGCATGCTATGCTAGAGAACTCTTTCGTTCTCTCTGTGGAACATACTGTAACATACCCAGTATCCCACTGAGCTATGCCACATAAAATTTTCAAACTGCATGCAATTAAAAATATACACACACAAAAATATTGCGGAAACATATATATAAATCGTAAACAACCAAATACATCTGTAAATGCACAGATTCACACCGAAATAACAGTAAAAATATACAAGAAATACCCATAAAAATAAAAATAGTTATAACCGCAAATATGATAACCCGTAAAACTAAGCACGTAAATAAAAATGCAACATGTAAATTTATCACAAAATTGGAACTTATCTTGGTAAGAATGTAATCAACTGTGTGCATACCTTCCACAAACCTCCCAGCCTTAGACCACACTGTTCATCACTCTCAATAGTAAGTCACCCCCAAGTTGGGACTAAACTCCACCTGGGTAAATGGATTCCTAACCAGGCTAAAGGCTCATAAACAATAGGAAAGACTATGTCACAGGTGCTCACTCAAATAAGAGTCTATAGTCCCTCATCCCCCACATTCTTATCCCACCCCAGGAAGTCTCCCCTTCTCTAATCAACATTCCTTTGGCTACTCCACTTCCTTTCCTGGCTTCAACAACAGGCTGGATAGGAAGTCTCAGAGAACTATAGTTGTAGTTCAACACCTTCAGGAAATCTATTCCCAACAATTCTCTCACCCAGGGAGAAATTTCTCATGGGCCTGACAACCCACCTCTTCAATATCCCACGGCCTTGACAACTCGCTTCTTCAGTCCATCTCCCAAGATAACCAACTACACGAACAAAAAAGGCTATGGATACATGTTTAGGTGCAGTCATGAAGATGCAAAGGATATTTCAATGGGTGTGTGCATGCTCATGGATGATTGACTGGATTACTAAATGATGGAAGGAATGATGGGAAGAATGATGGAAAATATGGGAAAATGAAGTAAGTGCCAACACTATGTATGCATGTCCCCAACTTGACACTTGTCATGTTGGGAGCTACTTTGGCCCCACTTGTCCACAACTTTAGAACTTAAGATAAAATAATTATCCATACTTTATGATTTAAGAAATATTAATATAATATTTCGTTTTGGCTTAAGCTCCCTAGCTTAGCCCATTTCCTTAACTTTTAGGCCCCTCCCTTTCCCTAACCAGTGGAGTTTAGTCCACCATCTCTTTTATCGTGGTCAGTCTACACGCAATGATTTATTTTATCTTAATTATGAGACATATACAAAAATAGGCGCAATGGTCTTTAACATCTAGGCTCTCCAGCCCAATCAAACATAAGAATCCTAGCTTATAATAACTGGCTCACTAGCCTATAAAACATAGCATATAAACAAAAGGCTACCTGGCCTCAAAATCGCGCACACTTATGTTGTTGCGCGCAGTATCCTGGAATGTGAAAACTTCCTCATTTTACTGCACAGTACATGCATGCACTATGCCATGAAATGTGCATACAAAAAATGATATTAAACATCTCACCATCTTAAGTTCATTTTCATTTACATTACAATTGGGTTCGGCCTAGAGATATTACAATCCCCTCCCCTTATTTATGCACTTTCCTTAGTCCATCATGTACCCATATACAACAAAATTTCAAAAATCCTCAAAACGATGTGGGTAATCTACCCACATTGCATCCTCATGCTCCCAAGTAGCGTCCTCAAGACCGTACCAGGTCCATTGGACCTTTACAATCCCTATGGATTGATTCCAGAGTTGTTTGATTTTTCGGTCCAGAATGCGTACCAGATGCACTTGAAAAATACCTTCTTTCTCCACCTGAATCACATTCCAATCAATAACACGATTAGCATCAGGTATATATTTCTTGAGTAATGATACATGGAATACATTATGAAAATACATAGATGCAGGAAATGCAATCATATAAGATACTGGAACAATCCTCTCTAGGATTTCAAACGACCCACAATAGTGAGCTGCCAACTTTGAAAAATTTCCCAACTTCAGGAAACTTTTGTTGGCCTCCACTTTCAAAAATACATGATCACCCACTTTAAATTCCCTGTGAGTTCTGCCCTTATCAACATAGCTTTTCTGCATGTCTTGGGCAATCTTTAAATTTTGTTTTATTTTTATCATTTTCTCCTCCATTTCCCTGAGCAAATCTGGTCCAACACTTATTTATCTGTTGGGTTATGCCAACTTACAGGTGTGTTTCACTTTCTTCCATAAAGTGCCTCAAATGGGCTCATCTTTAGAGATGCTTGGTACCCTTTGTTATAAGAAAACTCTACCAAGTGTAGGTAGTCTTCCCATTTTGATGGTTTATCCATCACATACATCCTTAACATGTCCTCAATCACTTGATTCACTCTCTCTGTTTGACCATTTGATTATGGATGATAAGTTGTACTAAAATTCAAGTTTGTTCCAAATCCATTAAATAATCCCTTCCAAAATTTTGAGGTAAATTTTGGATATCTGTTAGACACAATTATCTTAGGTATGCCATGTAATCTATCAATTTCCTTCATATAGACATCAAAAATGTTGGCTTCCTTGTGAGTGAGCTTAACTGGAATAAAATGGGTAGATTTATTAAGCTTATCCACCACTACTAGGATAGAATCATGTTGCTTGT
The DNA here is from genome assembly GCA_010110895.2 of Picea sitchensis. Taxonomy (NCBI): domain Eukaryota; kingdom Viridiplantae; phylum Streptophyta; class Pinopsida; order Pinales; family Pinaceae; genus Picea; species Picea sitchensis. The sequence goes on along the minus strand of SNQJ01S0054796.1, from coordinate 20,889 downwards.
TTGTTCTGGGCAGTTTGGTGATGAAATCCATTGTTGCAACTTCCCACTTTGACTCAGGAATGGGTAATGGCTATAGAAGACCAACTGGGTGTCTATGCTCAACCTTTACCTTTTGAAATTCCAAACATCTAGCAATAAAATCAACAACCTCTTTCTTCATGCCTGGCCAATAATATTGGCTCTTGACAACTGCAATAGTTTTCTGATATCTTGGGTGCCCAACATAAGGCACATTATACATTTCTCTCAATATCAAATTTTTCAATTCATTAGAATTTGGTACATAAATTCTTCCCTTGTACATGAGAATTTCATCATTATCTAGCTTATATTCCTCAATTTTCTGCTGCAAAATACCTTGCTATAATTTTTCCACTAATTCCTTGTATTGCAAATCTAATTTGGCAGCCTCTTAAATCTTGTTTTTAAAATATGATTGGTACATGATAATGGATGTAGCATGCATTTCAAGCACTCTTCTGCTGAGTGCATCAACTACTTTGTTCTCTTTCCCCTTGATACGCTTTATATCAAAGTCATACTCACTGAAAAATTATAACCATCTACTTTGCCTAGCATTTAGAGTTGGTTGATCAAATAAATATTTTAGACCATTATGGTCTATTCTCATCTCAAACCTTTTTCCCATGAGGTAGTGTCTCCATTTCCTCAAGGAATGCACTATGGCTTCCAACTCCAAATCATGATTGACATAGTGTATTTCATGCTCTTTCAACTTCTTTGATTCATAACAGATAACAAACCCATTTTGATTGAGGACTCCACCAAGTCCCTCTTTACATGTATCTATGCATACAATGAATTCTTCATTTGGGTCTACAATCCTTAGTATTGGAGCACTTGTTAATACCTTTTTCAAGTGTTGGAAACTCTTTTCACAATCCAATGTCCACTGAAACTTCACACCCTTATTTTGTAAGGAAGTGATTGGGTGTGTCATCTTTGAGAATCCTTCAATAAATCTTCTGTAGTAGCCTGCAAGGCCCATGAATGATCTGACCTCTGTCACATTCTTTGGCGCTGACCATTCTCCAATGGCTTCTATCTTCTCAGGAGCCACTACTATCCCATCCTTTTAAATGATATGCCCCAAATAATGGATTTGCTTCTGATAAAATGAACAGTTGCTCAACTTGGCATACAACTTATTCTCCCTTAATACTTGCAACACCATTCTCAAATGATGCTCATGCTCTTCTTCTGACTTAGAGTATATCATAATTTCATCCAAAAAGGCAATGACAAACTTGTCTAAATATTCTCAGAAAACACCATTCATTAAGCACATGAAAACAGCTGGTGCATTTGATAGCCCAAATGGCACCACTGTGAACTCATAATGACCATACCTTGTCCTGAAGGCGGTCTTGCTGATATCTTCCTCTTTAATCCTTACCTGATGGTATCTTGATCTAAGATCTATCTTTGAAAATATCTTGGCATCCTTCAATTGATAAAAGAGATCATCAATCCTTGGCAGAGGATACTTGTTCTTTATAGTCACTTTATTCAACTATTTGAAATCAATGCACAATCTTAATGTCCCATCTTTAATCTTCATGAACAAGACTTGGGCACCCCAAGGTGACACACTTGGGCATATATACTTCTTCTTCATAAGATCTTTAAGTTGCATTTGCAACTCCTTCAATGTCTTGGGATCATCATACTGTATTTTGTCACTGATAAATGATGGCAATCCACTAAAATACCTCTGAATCTTAACTATCTCATCCTTGAGGAAAGAGACATACTTCAGTAGTTCTAAAAACCTTATTTCATATTCATCAATGGTCATAATCCCAAGCTTTAGTTCAAATAACTCTTTCATTTTTTTGTCATAGTATCTTTTAGTCAAGTATTTCTTCTCGAAATACTTCTTGAATTCCCTCCAAGTAACACTTTTCTCTTTAATGTCTTGCACCTGCACAAGCTGATCCCACCACATGGTTGCATTTCCTTTGATTTGATAGATGTGAATTTTACCTTCTGCATGAGAATAATAATTATGCAATTGAAAATACTTTCTCATGCCCAACAACCATGTCTCTGCATCTTCATCCTTCTTGTGCTCACCATCAAATGATGGAGGTTTGATTTTGTTCATTTCTCCTCATAGCCCATCCACCCCGGACCCCTTATGCTTTTTGACAGGGGATGGAATTGAGATTCTATTTTCTCTCTTATTGGAATGCCTTGTGGAGTGATGGTGATGTCTGCTAACACTTATGGTTCTTCTTTTCTCATCAGGAAACCTATGAATTACTGATTTGCTTGAGCCACTCTCCTTATCCAATTTCTTTTCTATTATGTTCAAACTCTACAATAACTTCATGTTGAAGTCATCTTGCTTCTCCTTGGATCTCATAAGTTTTTCATTATCAGCTTTATGGCTTTGGACATCCTTTTGCAATTTTTTGGTGGTCTCTACCATATTCATGTTTTCATCCCTTCCTTCTCCATGTCCATTGGAGTTTGTTCCTTCGATGCCCAAATGGACATCCATCCCTCTAATATCATCTTCCTGGATGTAATTCCCTTGCGCCTCTTCCATTCCTCTGGAATCTATGATGATCTTGATTTTATCTAGTTGTTGCTAACTCTGCACAATGTGAAACCAACAAAACTTTGTCAGGCTTATTGTTTCAACAATTTCATGAAAATATGAACCCTTCTGGTTCAATAATATATATCATAACTATTTCTTCTGATTTCCTGGAAAATTTAATTCCCCGATCAATTTTCTAGGTGGATATTTAGATTCCACTTTCCAGCACCTTTCCAACACTTGCTCTCATGCTCAATTCTGAGTCTTGAGTAGAAAGTTATGATTATTTGAAAATTGCCCATTAATTTTTCTATTCATTTTTCAACTTATCGCAACTCTGCGCTGTAATTATGCATTTTTGCACCTACTCCTTTGGATTTTTAGTAGGATCTCAATTGGGTTTCCTTATATACATATTATGGACACTTTGTCCAAGTTACACCTCAATATGGGTTCTAGGATACTAGTTATAGCGAACTGAAGTTCTAGGCCAAAATACCATATTGTAATTGATATGCTACAAGTACCTTATTTTCCATATTAATCATTTTTAACATGCCCATAAATTTAATTCATCTTAGGGATTGTCTTCTATGGCTCAATATATTTCTATTGACTTCTCTTGTGGCTCAATCTAATTCCAGAGCAGAAAGTTATGGCTTCTTGAAGTTAGATGGGTCTTAAAATTTACCCTCCATTGTTTGTGCTGTAAATTTCTCATAAAAGCTCCATTTTACGAATGGTTTACACCATTAGAAATATCTCTTCAAGCTCTTTTATTTGAGCTGTAGAGACAGAGTGTGCCATGGAACACTCTGTTCTCGTGGTTTTTGAGTGCCTATAAATTCTCTTAAGGCCCTAAAAAACGCACTGTAAAGGATGATGTTCAAATGATATAAAATGTTGCAGAAAATCACTGGTTTTATGTTGTTATTCACCCTCCAAATGACTCCGTGTGCACACATTTCAACCTATAAAAACATATTTACCATGTACAATAAAAATACAAGGTAAATCGTGCTTCGCGCACTTTAGAACCACTATGTATCACTTCTTTGTCGCTCTAATAACTTGCACGCACTACTTTTATGTCACGCGCCAATATCCATCGCGCACAGTTTTTGTACCACACGCTAATATTCTGTGTGCATTTCACTCGATGCATTGCACCATGCCAAATTTTAGTACACCCCACTGTGCACCATTCACTAAATTGTCGTGCAACAACATATACCCACATTGTGCATGTACCAACGAAACTCCTCTGCGCTCTGCCAATACTGTGCACACCACGCGCACCATTATTATTTTTCTGCGCAGCACCAAATTTTAGTGCACACACCCACACACAAACATTTTCTATGCGGCGCCCAAAATTTAGTGCGTGCACCCGCACACTAACATTTTTCCACACAGTGCCCAATTCTTACATATCTCAATATTTTACTGTGCAACGTGCATTTTTAGTGCACCCACCCACGCACATTCCTTTTTAGACGCATCAATTCCTCGTGAATTCTGCTGTAGAAATTGGGGCTTTTCCTAAATTTTTCCCCAATTCACCATAGACATTCAAAAACCAAGACATTCATTCAATTTCACCCCGATAACACCAATTTAACCTCTACAACAACAAATCGTTGTGGGTTGACATTCTAGAATGAATTTTTCCCAAAATCAATTCACGAATTGAGAATTTTAATTATAAAATTTGCTCCAACTGTCATGGCTTCACTGCAACTTCAAATTCGACCAATTCAAGGTCTGAATTTGCTAGAAAATATATTCAATCAACAATGTCTCACAACATGGCCAAATCTCTCAATTTTCCCCAAATTTAATCAACAAAAATTGGGGCTTTTCCCAATTCCATGTCGTTTCTTCTTAATTTTATATGGACGTTCTAAAAAAATTGAAATTTGGCCACTTCAAAATAGATTCCTTGTGAAATTTCACTTCAACTCAACTTGTTCGGCCCATCTAGGCTCAAAGTTGAAAAATGAAGCTCTGATACCATATTGTAACGTCCCCGACCATCCATGTCGGGCCACGCTACGCCAAAGAACTCTTTCGTTGTCTCTGCAGAACATACTGTAACATACCCAATATCCCACTAAGCTATGCCACATAATTTTTTTGAACTGCATGCAATTAAAAATATATACACATAG
>SNQJ01S0054795.1:49463-91597 GCA_010110895.2 Picea sitchensis | reverse complement strand
CTGGGTTTTCTTCCCCTAGAGGGTTTCCCAGGATAAATGTTGTGTCTATTGTGGATGTGTATTTCTCAGTGATCTTGTTCATATTATGCTCTTATCTTATGAAATGCAAAGAACTATAATATCAGCATAAAACATTAACAAACATTTAATGGGTTGTTGCCTTGGCCTTTTGCCTAATGCTTCTGACATCTTGCGCTCATTTGAATTGGTTGCCCCTGAGAATTATTTTTGAAGGATGGTGGCTTGTTTCCCTTCTTCCTCTGCTCCATCTTATCATTCTTCTTATCTTCCCAAGCCCTTCAGAAGTTTGGTCTTCCTCTATGTTGATCATAGAGGCACTTGGCTCTTCTTATTGTTTCATCCAATGTCTTGGGATCATCATATTGTATCTTATCACTGAATATTGATAGCAACGCACTCAGGAACCTTTGAATCTTGACTTGTTCATCTTTCATGAAGTCAGCATACTTCAACAGTTCCAAAAATCTCTTTTCATACTCGTCCACAGTCATACTCCCAAGCTTGAGTTCAAAGAACTCCTTCATCTTCCTATCATAATAACGCTTGGTCAAGTATTTCTTCTAAAAGTACTTTTTGAACCGCCTCCAAGTGATCTTCTTCTCATCAATGTGTTGTACTTGCAAAAGTTGGTCCCACCACATTGATATTTTTCCCTTCAGCTAGTAAATGGCAATTCTTCCTTCTGTCTGTGAGGAGTAATTGTGCAACTGAAAGTATCTCCTCATCCCCAACAGACAAGTCTCTGCATCTTCATCTTTAGTGTGTTCACCATCAAAGGTGGGAGGTTTATTCTTATTCATTTCTCCTTATAGTTCATCCACCCCAGACCTCCTCTTATGCTTTATGACAGGAGATATACTTGGATTGTTGTGTGCCCTTCTAGTTTAGAGCCTTGGGGAGTGATGATGTCTACCCGCACTTTAGATTCTTCCCTTATGGCAGGAGATCTATAACTCCTGGACTTTCTTGATTATGTCTCCTTATCCAAAAAAAATTCTATTTTGTCAAAGATTTGCAACAACTTGACGTTGAAGTTATCTTGTTGCTCCTTATCCTTCATAAACCTCTCATTATCAGCCTTATAGCTTTGCACCACTTTTTGCAGACTCTTTATAGTCTCCACCAAATTCATGCTCTCCCATTTGCCTTCTCCATGCCCATTGGATTATGTCCCTACATTTCCCAAGCTCACACCCAACTCCCTGACTTCATCTTCATAGTTGTAAGTTCTTTGTGCATCTTCCATGCCTTTAGTCCATAATCTCTCTGTTGAATTTTGTTTGGTTCTATCTATGCCCTTAGATCTACAAAATGTGCATGCAATAGGATTTGTTAGACAGAATAATTTAAAAAACCTATCATTGTATGCACTATTTTGCTCTATAAATGCACCAAAAATATCAGTTATGATTTTTGTGAATTTTATTGCCCATTTACATTTATGGGTGAATACACAGACTCCTTTGTCCAAGGCCTTTCCAACAATTGTTCTCTTCCTCAATTATCAGTCTTGAGCAAAAGGTTATTAATGGCAAGGGCGAGGAAAGGAATATCATCTAAGAAAGGATATCCATTAGCACATGCAACATAGTTTCAATACTCAGCAATCGTCGGATCATTCCTTTGGATTTAATCTTGATTGTTGGCCCGTTATCGTTGACAACACTAACACTCGACACAACCCTGATACTCAGCAACCCTTCGATCTAGACTCTGATTCAATCTCAACCATCAAAACATTTCTCCCATACTTAGAAATTTCTTAAGTTTGTCACGGGTTCATAATCCATTCTCCATTCTTGTTACTTTTCCTCGGCCTACGAAATGCACCCTCATGTTCAACCACCTTCATTTCACACCCTTACTTAGAAACTTTTCCAAACATTTCACCGCAGGTCTAAGGCATTTGCCTAATTCACTTGTATGTATCTGCGGCTATGTTCGTTTGATTGATTCATCATACTTAGATAATTCATATCGTTCATTGCACTCTGTGATCTCTAGACACTTAGTCAATTTCCGAGATCTCGTTGCGCTCCACAATATTTTGATACTTAATCAATTTTCAAGATCACACCGCACTCTACGATGTCTTGATACTTAGTCATTTTTCGAGATCTCACTGCGCTACGCCAAGTCTTGATACTTAGTCAATTTTCAAGAACCATCGTGCTCCGCAATGTCTTGATACTTAGTCAATTTTCGAGATCTCACCGTGCTCTATGATATCCGCACTCCACGATCTATTGATACTTGGTCAATTTTTGACATCTCACTGCGCTCCACGATGTCTTGACACTTAGTCAAATTTGTAAATTCATTACAAGACGGGGTAATTTCATGCTTCTGACCAATCCATTCTTTTACTTAGTCGAATCTTGTAATCTCAACGCAGGCCTGGAGTCAAGTTTCTACAGGAGAAGTAGGTGCACCGCCACCATAGCTCCACATCACCTACCACACAACCTTGTGTACCTATCATCGAGGCAATACACGTCACTCTTTTGCCACATCAGTTAACACGCAACCTCCACGTCATGCTAACATTGTACAAAAAAATACCCATTTTTTTCAATTTTCCAAAATTTCTCATTTTTCGATTTCCACCTACGCCCAATTTCGCAATTTCTTTCTTCGGTTGTCATTGAAGCTCTGTAAATATGAAATTCAACCAATTACAGACCCAAAAATGCCTGAATAAAGATTTAATTTGGAAACGTTTTTATCTCTAGGCTTAATTTTCTTCAATTACTCGTGAATTTTTCTCCAAATTTGCAATAGAACTTTTATCAAACAGTTTGTAGACATACTCTGAAAATTAATTTTTTGCAATTTTTCCATCTTCAACACTCTGTTATCTAGCACATGCAGGCTCAGTGTTGAAACTAGAGCTTTGATATCACAATGTAACGTACCCAGCCACCAAGTTGAGTCACGTTACCTCTATTCTTTTTGCTCTTATACCACTTTGTAATATCTCCATTACCAGTAGATTCAACAGAAATAAATATGTTACCATTTAAATAACAGTATGCCCTGCATATGATTACAATTATGTAGTAATGCAATTCAACCATGAATATGTGCAATAAAACATACAGAATTTATTTAAGCATTTCACATGGTAAATAGCATAAAACACACATAAAAAAAACACTCATCTTTTAAATAAATCACCAAATGCCTGTAGACCTCAAAGATTCCTCCCAGCCATAGATTTTGCTACTTGTAAACTCTCAGCAACATGTCACCCCCAAGATGAGACTAGAAACTTCATCGGGAAGGTTTTCTAAGCCAAGCTAAGGTTAATCATGTTAGAATTAAAGGGATGTGTTCGTTTTACCATAGACAATATCACTATTGTCACCCAACCATAGGCATGGAGCCACCCCCAAGCACCATAACCTTTCCTAGATAGAATGATTCCGGAAGCAACACTAGAACCAACAAATAACCAAGAGAGCTCATCTTTCTCCAAAGATAGCTCACCAAACAGAAAGTCCCAAAGCCACAAAACAAGAACAATACTCAACTGCAGCAGTTGTTGCAGTTGCAGTTGCTCTTACCAAGAGTACCACCAAGAACACCACCAAGAGATACTAGAGGATAAGGCGCACATCTTATTAGGCTATATGGTGCTGGAGAGAGAAACCAAGAACCATCCCAGAAGATTCACCTTCCATCCTTGTAGCTGCAGCTCCAAACTTGCACCAAACTTGACTGGGAGAGTGTGTGAAGTGTGTGTGTACAAATGAGCTAGATCATCTCTTATTTATAGTGGTTCTTGTCAATTGTCTGGGCCGACTTGTCCTTTTAGAATCTAATGCTTTAATAATTATTATTTTACTGAGTCTACTTGTCTTCTAGTGTTTCCACGCATCTATTTAGGGTTTCTCTTGCTTCTGGAATATTCTATTCTAGCCAAAGCTTACACATGGAGGTTAATACCTCTTGCAACTCCCATAATATCAACACTCCCTCCTAGCTAGGGAGGTATTAACAGGTAGCATCACCATAGCCACACGGGCTATCTCATGATCATGTAGATCAATTCACGAGCAACATCACCACTATCAGTATCATCTAATAACATCAATTGCATCATCTCTTGAGGCCATACTCCATCTGAGTAGTCGGGCATGATGTTGAATAAGTCACTCACTCAACAGAGTGATACAAGGACCATTCTTCTAATCCGAACCTACGTCCTAGAAGAATGATTGTCCCAACCGATGTTGAAAGTCCTCAATGGCTCCAAGAACCATCCTCTCCACTGCATCATCTCTAAGTTGTATGATCATATCTAAGTTGTACTAGCGTAATGCTCTGCATCATATCTAATATGTACTAGCATGATCATATCTAGCATGATGTAGAGTACCATCTACATCATCTATAAGTCGTACTAGCATGGTGTGAATGCACCATCTCTAAGATGTACTCGCATGATGTAAATTCAATGCCTCTGCATCATCTCACTATCCATCTAGTTGGCAATCATCTCCAACACTAGTGGTAGTCTCCATGGCAATCAGAACAATGTCATCCAATAGAACACAATTGTGGCTATCCATAGTAGTACACAACTATTGTTTAGTGGTACACAACCACTCCTAGTAGCACAAAACTACTAACCAGTGACACAATCACTACCAGTGGAGCACATCCACCAGAGTAGCATACAGCGACTATCCAGAGACATATAGTCTCCACAACAATCATATCATCTAATATCAACAATGTCATGATACGAACTGAGTCATCTGGGCCACTCTTCCACTCACATATGTAAGATCTGGAAGAGGATCTGCCCTTGGAAAGTTAAACATCAGCCATGGGTTATCTGGACTATTCTTCCCAAGCATAGAAGAATAAATGTCCCTGATTTGTGAACCTGGAACATTCACTTAACTGGGCCATTCTTCTGACACTAATCACAGTTCAACCTAGAGAGAATGAGTCTGCCCAGGGAATGACTGCCCCTAATTGTTGAACCTGGACCATTCAACCTAACTGGGGCATTCTTCCAACACTAATCACAGTGCAACCTAGAGAGAATGAGTTTGCCCTAGGGAATGATTGTTCGGGCCATTTCCTATGGAAATAATTGTCCTGCACCAACCTCCTACATCGGGCCATTCTTCGAAACTACTCACAACTATGAACTTCAAAAGAATGACGCCCGAAGAGGCGGACCATTCTGCTTGACCACTACTCAGAGTCACTGCCAAGGAGAATGATTGTCCTAGACCATTCCCCCACACTGGCCACAAGAGGAATCGTTGTCTATGGTACATCAGCAATCTATCGGACCATTTTCGTTACGAAAATGATTGTCCGCTCTGGACCATTTTCCGAAATGGAAAATGACTGTCTGTCAGAAATCTTGGACCACTTTTCGGACTGGAAAGTGACTGCCCAACCTGGACCATTTTCCAAACTAGAAAATGATTGTCCATAAATCAATAACATATCAATGCTCCCTCCCAACCTGGGAGTAATCACTTCCATTTCCAATAAGGAAGTCATCTCCATGAGTCCCAACGTGTCCCTTTAGTACGCAAACTTTTCATCTTGGACAAAGGCTTTACCAAAATATATGCTATCTGCTCATCTGTGGAGATATATTGGAGAACCACTTCTCCCCTCTAGACTCTATCATGGAGAAAATAATACTTGATCTTCAATGTGCTTCGACCTGTCATGGAACATCGGGTTCTCTGAAAGCTTCACACAGCTCTGATTATCACAATATATCACGGTCAAATCCAGCACCTGATTAGACAATCCAGAAACCAGCTTATGGAACCACACTGCTTCCGTACAAGCATCACAACTTGCAATATATTTTGCTTCTACAGTGTTGAGTGCAACATACTTCTATTTCCTGCTAGCCTATGATATCATGGCAAAGCTCAAACTGAAACGTATCCAAGAAGCACTTTTTTTGTTATCTGCACTCCCTGCCCATTCTGAAATTATAAATGCAAGCAATGGTATATCATAACTCAAACGTCCACAAAGACATTTCAAGGCATGCTTTGCAATTATTCAATTTTCATGGCTAGGTTCCACCTGGAATGCAAAGCAAATATATGGTTGAGTATTCTCCAAATACATCAACGAGCCATTCAAATGTCGATACAAGGACGAGTCTATTGGATCAAAGTCTCTCAACTTCTTCAAATCTGTCATCATGGGAGTTTGTCATGGATTTGTAATCCATTATCCCGGACTTTTGAAGAACAATTTCGATACACTTCCTTTTTCATAGGAAGTTTTCACCACGTTTTTGCTATACATGAGAGGCTCTGCACCAAGTTGTTTGAATCCATACAAGGTCTTCTTCCATCTGCATACATGGGTCTCTTTCTGGTATACCTAAAAACCTTGAGGTTGCTCTACATATGCTTCTTCTTCAATTACTATGTTGAGAAGAACAATCTTTACATCCATCTGATGTAAACTCCAACCCATGGATGTTGCAAGAGATATAATGGCTCACGTAGAGGTATATCTGGTTACTGGAACAAGTTGTCATCATAGTCTTCTCCCTCCTTCTGGGAGAACCCTCTAGCCCTAAATCTCACCTTGTATCTATTAATGCTTCCATCTTCCATTCCTTCTGCTTGACTGGCAGTCAAAGATCCTCAAGTGTTCAACATTGGCTTCTTTGCCGGAGAAAGTTTCTTTTGGAGTTATGTTCTTCAATATTCGATGAGTACTTCTATTTTGAACATATACGACTGCCATAACTGCTTTTCTCCATAGAAACATGGATAGATTATGTTCATTCATCATTGCCTATGGTTAGATTCTCGGGGGTTATGGATAGATTATGAAAGGTTATGGTTCTCGGGGGTGGTTGCATGCCTATGCCCATAACCTAGACTATTAGCCCCCTTTCCTTTCTAGTGGAGTTTTATCCCCCCACACTCTTTTGACTGGTTGGTCTACAGCAGCGATGTGTTTTTATTAATAATACGAGTGTGATTACATATTACAATAATAGTCTCATCATTTAGGTTTCTGTGGTGAGAGATTTGTTTAGAAATTGTCGAAAGAACCACAGTGTTTTTTATAGCTTGTCGACGTTTCGGATCCACAACAGGATCCATCTTCAGGACAAAAAAGCCTGAAGATGGACCCTATTGTGGATCCGAAACGTCGACAAGCTATCAAAAACATTGTGGTTCTTCCGACAATTTCTAAATAATAGTCTCACTGGCCTTTTAGCATCAACCTATTAATCACACAGACACTCCGGCCTCAAAACTTATATACAAAGACAGATTGGCCCAAAGTATCCTTTAATCAAGCCTCAAAACTTATATACAAAGGCAGTTTGGCCCAAAGTATCCTGGCTCACCAAACTATATGTACATTTACAATTGGGGTTCAACCTATGGGTATTTCATGAACGTCCATAAAAAGATGGAATCTCATATATATATATATATATATATATATATATATATTCTTGCTTTGGAATACATACACATTTTAAATTTATTGCATTCTTCGTTATAGTAAGTCCAGTGGAGGTCAATTGAGTTTAGCTTGGGTAATTAAGAGTGGAAGTTGTTATCCTCCCACCCAGGTTCGAATCTCACTTGTGACACGTTTCCTTTCTTGGGCTGAATGGCATTGGTAGGGACCAGCAATCTCACTCTCGCTTGAATGCTTGAGAGTAGGACGAGATGTTTCTAAACATTTTTTTTGCTCTACAAGTTAGATAAATCAATTGATGTCATTGTTCCTAGGTCATCCTAGTGATTCGGCACTTGTGCAAGTGATCAATTTGATTCCCACATGGTCAAGGCACTTCATTTGTGTTGCTCCCTTTTGCACTAGGTACCATCCTCAAAACAAGTACTCAGAAGTTTCCCAAGGATTTATTTCAAGATGAAAAAAAAAAATTAAGGGAAGTGGATGATTGGTTGTTCATTCTCAAGTTAAGGGTACTGTATACATGCTCTAATTTTAGATTGGCATTTTTGTAAAAGTAGATCACTCTATAAATTTCCCAAGTCATTTTCTAAGTTTAAAAATACATTTTTTCTGCATTTCTATAAATATCAATATCTCTTTCTAATTTGGACATTAAGCTATATTTCTGCAGACTAGTGTATTGTATTGTAAATTTCGAGTTGCGATATTTTTCTACAAATAAAGATAAGTTGCTATATTTTCTTTTATTTTTAAGTTCATATATAAATTTAGTCTTTTCTGCATTTTTATAAAAATCAATACACAAATCTGAACATCATTAATTTAAACATAAAGTCTTCCAAAAGATGTTTCGGGCATATTTGAAGCTGATGTTTAAGGCATATTTGGCTTGGGTTAGTAAACAACAACTAAATGAGTTATGCCTGTTTGCTTAGAAATGGAGGTCTGGTTGAAAATAACACATTACATGAACATCCATTCAAAGCTTAGAACAACGCACCCTCAACCAGCAATGTACATTGATTGCATTTAACCAAAACTCTTTTATAATGCATATCTATATGTTTAAGACGTTGAAATACTCTTAACATGATGTGGTCTTCCACTTATTATTGTCTTATATTCCATCTCTGCGCATAACACACTGCTATGCCCCAAGTTTGTTTTCGCATGATCAGGAACAATTTCAGGATTCTGAAAAGGCAAACCTCAGTCAAAACTTCTTGCACTCTAAGTTCATTTGAAGGGTAGGGTATTGTGATCGAAGAAAATGCCAATCAATGGTTTGAGACTTTATAATGAGAAGATTAAAGTCCACATTCTTAAGAACCTAATATTTCCAAGGAACTGCAGTCTTTCCCAAAGAACATTTTGAAGATCATCCTTGTCTTCAAATTAACTGTTGAAGAATCCCTTCCCTTTGGAGTGTACCTCGTGCTTAACAGCATACTTCGAGTAGGATAAAATCCATAAAAAATGGACTAAACTGTCGAAATTTACCTGTTACTGCACATGCATACAAGTCTAAGCAGGCATCTTGGATTTGTTGTAGTTTGAACCATTTTCTTCAAGGATTTTCCCTGAAAGCTTTCTCAACTCCTCTTACAGTACAAATATTTTGCTGCTGCAAGAGTGTCTTGATTGTCTGAGAGCTCAACAAAAGAAGGGAAAAACTGTACATCCATCTCAACAATGTTCCTCACCACTATTTTGTTAGACCTAGCTCTGCCGACTCTCTTCTAATTTTGTTGTTGAGACTTACTCTTTACCGAGCATTCTAGAAGCAACAATTTTGCCTAAAGTTCCTACCCATGTTCCCCACTGGGAGTCTAAGATTGTATGATTCCTATCTCTACTAACATGCACCTTTAATCGCTCCATATCCTCCCAATTATTGCGTACCTATTTGATAAAGTTTCTAAAAACAAAGCTTTGATCTTCAAAGCAATGAGAATAATCTCTTTGAAAAGGGCTCTAGTAGATTGAGGGAGGAATCTATAAAATAATTTTACTTTGTACATGACTTGTGCATATGATTTAAGATTATTGTAAAAATAATAATGAAAAATACTAACAAGCAGGTTATGCACATTCTTAGTAAACCATGATAAAATACTCAAAGTCGAGCAGAGACAAAAATGAGGAAGTGATATATATATTTATTTCAACAGGCAACAGTACAATAGCATGCTAGCTGACTTCTTACAGACTTTACACAGATCCCGTACTCCTGTAGCACAGATCCCGTACTCCTGTAGCTTGAATGTAGATTCCTGTAGCTTACACGATCCCGTACAACTCGGGATTTCCTTGCACAGAGTGACCCCTACGGTTCTGTAATGTTATTATTCTGCAACTTGTGTATGCCACTCAGTGGCAGACACCCTGCTCAGTCTGTATGGCAAAAATGCGAGCTGCCTCTCAAGCACTCAGGCGAGACTACCCGCGGTCCGCCTCTATTCACTCATCCGAATTAATGTTACTTCACTACTGCGTTACTTTGTTTTGATAATCCTCTTTTTCTCAGAATAGGATTAGCCTGTGGGCCCTCAGGCTGTAGAAGATCCCAGCCATTGGATCCTCTTCAAGATCAATGGTTGGGATTTGTTCTTTTATTGACTAAACTTTAAGATTTACTTTTTGCCTTTTTCCTCACTAATACTCAACACTCCCTCCTAGTGAGGAATGGGTTCTCTAAGACACCCAATTTTTCTCAAAAGTATTCAAACTTTCCCTTTGGCAGTGCTTTGGTCAAGATGTCTGCAACTTGTTCGTTGGTGGAAATATATTGGAGTTTTACCACCCCCTTTTGAACTTTGTCCCAGATGAAATGATATCTGATTTCAATGTGCTTGGATCTATCATGGAAGACTGGATTTTCGGATAACTTGATGCAGCTTTGATAACCAAGTCCATCTCAAAAATATTTACAAGCATTTTCCGAAGCCAAATGGCTTCACAACTTGCTTGGCTGGCTGCAATTTACTCGGCTTCTGAAGAACTAAGTGCCACTGACTTTTGCTTTCTGTTGTACCAAGATATCACACCTGAACCCAGGCTGAAGCAGCAGCTAAAGGTACTCTTTCTATAGGCTGTATTTCCAGCCCAATCCGAATCGGAATAACCCACCAGATTAATCTGATCTTTCTGTAGATATAGAAGACCAAATTCTACGGTTCCTTTCAGGTACCTTAGGATGTGTTTTGCTGCAATCCAGTGTACTTTTCTTGGATCTATCATATGCTGACTGAGGGTGTTGACGGAAAAACATATATCAGGCCTGGTATTTGTCAAATACATTAAGCATCCAATCAACTGTCTATAGATGGTGGGATTCACTTTGTCAGACTCGGAAGAGTTTATTTTCTTATGATTTGTGATCATGGGAGTGGTCATGGATTTGCAGTCCTCCATCCCAAAGCTCTTGAGAATGTCAATTGTGTACTTTCCTTGACCCAGGAAGGTCTTACCCTCTTGCTGCCAGATCTCAAACCCAAGAAAGTAGTGCATTAGTCCTAGGTCCTTCATTTCAAACTCTTTGGCCAGATCTTGCTTGCAGGTTGCTATTCGAGTATCTGCTCCTGTGAGAAAGATATCATCTGCATACAGCACCAAAATGAGAATTTCCTCTCCCTTCATAAGAAGGTATAAATTTGGATCAGCATCACTCTTGATAAATCCGATACTTTGTAGGTAACTGTCAATCCTGGAGTACCACGCTCTGGGTGCCTGTTTGAGTCCATACAGAGCCTTCTTTAGTAAACAAACATGGCTCGCTCTATTATGGACCTCAAAACCCCTTGGTTGCTCCAGATAGACTTCCTCTTCAATGTTCTCGTTGAGGAAAGCAGTCTTAACATCCATTTGATGTATTCTCCACCCCCTCTGAGTGGCAATAGAGATGATTGTGAGAATGGAGGTGTACCGGGCTACAGGAGCAAAAGTCTCTTCATAATCCACTCCTTCCCTTTGTGAGAATCCCCGAGCAACAAATCGGGCCTTGTGCTTGTCAATGCTTCCATCCGTTGCATGTTTTATCTTGTATATCCACTTGGAGCTGACTACGGATTTGTTCAAGAGTCTGGGTACAATTTCCCACAGATTGTTCTTTATTATGGAGGCATACTCTTCCACCATGGAATCCCTCCAGGGCTTCCTTACAATGGCTTCTTCAAAGCAAGTTGGTTCTGAATCAATCATATTGCTCATGAGAGCAGCATACCCTGAATATCTTTGAGGGGGTACGCTAGTTCTAACTGAAGTTTTTGGAGACTGTACTTGTTCACTTGCTTCCCTCTGCAGTTGTTCGACCCATTTTGGTTTCCTTTTCTTGGAAGTAATCGGTATCTCTTCCTCTTGGTATTCCACTATGCAGATATCTGCCCCTACTGATGAGATCTTCTCCTCTTGATTAGGGGAATCGGTTTCAGAGATGTCCTTGTCCTGATATGAGTTTCGAAGGGCTCTTTCTTCTTCAAACTTTACATCTCTTCGTAGGACAGTTTTCCTGGTGTTGGGGATGTAACCTCTGTAGGCTTTGGAGGTCTCACTGTACCCAACCAAAATCCCGAGCTTAGTCCTTTTCTCAGTAGGGATATGACAGTAGGCCACACACCCAAAGATCCTGAGGTGGCTAATGTCTGGCTTCTTTCCGGAAAAAGCCTCCTATGGAGTCACGTTTCACAAAACTTTGTGAGGACTTATGTTTGAAGGTAGACTACAGTGTTGCAAGCCTCTGCCCAGAGAAACTTGGGAAGATTTTGATCGTACAGCATTACTTTTGCCGCACCTACAATGGCTATATTCTTCCTCTCCGAGATCCCATTCTGTTGAGGGGTATAAGGAACTATCAATTCTCTTTTGATCCCAGCCTCAACACAAAACCTCTTAAAGGAAAATGAGGTGTACTCCCCTCCATTGTCAGACCTGAGGGATTTTATCCTCTTTCCTGTTTGAGTTTCAACTAGGGCCTTGAATTCAAGAAACCTCATGAGAACTTCTTCTGAAGTTTTTCCCGTCAAGAAGTAAATCCAGGTTTTCCTGGAGAAGTCATCTATGAAAGTGATGTAGTACTTGAACTTTCCTCTTATGGATAAAGAGGACATGGGACCACAGATGTCGGTATGAATTAGGTCTAAAATGCTCTTGGACCTTGATTCACTCTTGGGGAAGGGTGCCTGCACAAACTTGCCTAGGACACACCCTTTACAAATTTCATGATGTTCTGAAGTGAATGAGGGCATCCTTGTCACAATTGTTGAATTTTAATGCTTAGCTCAAGGCCATGTAGTTTATTTCAATCTAGAATGAACTTGAACCATAAACAATGCAACAATACAATATACAATAGTTGTAGTATCCAAGATCACAAGAAGAATAACCATGCACAAGAACACAAGAAATTATCCTAGGAAAGCCCTTCTCAACCAAGGGAAAAACCCAGCAATCCTTTGTTATAGAGTCAAGAGAAGATCATCCTTTCACCACAAACCCTAGTGCACACAAGAGGGTGCTCTATGACCAAGAAAGATTATGCCTAAGAGAAGTGTGCACTTCAGCCCTACAAGTAGGCGTTGAGATAATGAAACAAGTGTGAGTGAGTGATCCACAGTGAGGATTTAACTCTTATTTATACATGACCTAGCACATCAAATGGATGTCTATTGGCACAATAGGGCCGACGTGTACAACTCAGAAATATAATTAATCTTTACACAATATTAATTATCTTTACATGGTGGGGTCGACTTGTACCCTTTACAATACAAATTAGGGTTTTACCAAAGTCTTACTCTTTGACAATATAGCAAGGGATCTCACACATCCTCTAGTGCTCTGCCACTAGGGACACGTCCACCTATGCTCAGCCACAAGGACGTCACTCTCAACGGATTAACACAACTAAGTCCATAGGAGTACTATCTAGAGAGCCATCTCAAGTCGACTCAACTAAGTCCATAGGAGTCTGACAAAAGACCATCTCAAGTCGTCTCAACTGAGTCCAGAGGAGCACGACAAGAGACCACACACGTCATCTCTACTTAGTCCAGAGGAGTATGACTCACCCATCACATGGGCATTCTCACATATCGTCTCAACTCAGTCCAAAGGAGAACGACCTAGAGAATGTCTCATGAAGTTGTAATCATCAACACTCCCTCTCAGCTAGGGAGGCATTCTTCACCACACCAAGTCTCTCACGGAAGTACTCAAACTTCGTCCTGGCAAGCAGTTCGGTGAAAACATCTACAACTTGCTCGTGTGTAGAAAGGTATTGCACATGTACTGCTTTCCTCTGCACCATATCTTTGATGTAATGGTATTTGATCTCGATGTGTTTCGACTTATCATGAAACACAGGATTCTCGGAGAGCTTCACACAACTCTGGTTATCGCAATGGATAACGGTGGAATCCATCTCATGTCCAAATAAGTCTACAAGGAGCTTGTGAAGCTACATTGCTTCGTGAACTGCCACACATAATGCAATGTACTCTGCTTCTGTGGTACTCAAAGCCGCAGAAGTCTATTTCCTACTGCACTAGGAAACCATGGCAGATCCCAAAGTAAAAAAAACAACCAGATGTGCTCTTCCGATCCACTGCGCCCCCTGCCCAATCTGCATCGGCATATCCCTGTAATCTCATGTCTACACAGGAGGCATATCTCATTCCATAACTAACTGTGCCTCGTAAATATCTCAACACATGCTTTGTTGCTATCCAATGTGTTTGTCTCGACTGACTCATAAACTAACTGAGTACACTCACTGCATAGCATATATCAGGTCTGGTGTTAACCAGATACATCAATGATCCAATCAGTTGTTTGTAAAGATGTGGATCAATCTCGCTTGAATCAAAAGAAGTCTCGCTCGGTTTCTTCAGATTCATCACCATCGGTGTAGGCATGGGCTTGCAGCCGCAGCCTGTCATCCCGAATTTCTTCAATATCTCCACTGTGTATTTTCCTTGACACAGGAAAATCTCATTAGTCCTCTACCACACTTCTAGTCCTAAGAAGTAGTGCATCATACCAAGGTCCTTCATCTCGAATTCATAAGCCAATGCACGCTTGCATTCAACAATAAGGCTTTCTGAACCGGTGAGGAATAAGTCATCAACATACATGACCAAAATCAGGCACTCATCACCAACAATGTTGTAGTATATGTTTGGATCAGCAACACTCTTGTTGAAGCCCAAACTCATCAAGTATCCATCAATCTTCTCATACCATGCACGAGGTGTCTGCTTTAGTCCATATAGGGCTTTCTTCAACCTGCACACATGAGACTCCTCATGTATCACGAATCCATCTGGTTGCTCGATGTAAATTTCTTCCTCAATTTCTCCATTGAGAAAGGTTGTCTTCACATCCATCTGATGTAGTCTCCAACCCATGGATGCGACAAGGGCAATAATCGTACAAATGGAAGTGTAATGGGCAATAGGAGCAAATGTCTCCTCATAATCTATTCCCTCTAACTGAGAGAATCCTCTAGCCACAAATCTCGCTTTGTACTTCTCGACACTTCCATCCGCTGCATGTTTGATCTTATAGATCCACTTGGAAGTCACTACAGACTTCCCTTCTGGTCTCGAAACAATATCCCACACATCATTCTTCATGATACACTGATACTCTTCGGTCAGGGCATCTTGCCAAACCTGTTGACCTGCTGCTTCTCCATGACAAGAAGGCTCAGTATCAATGATGTGGTTGATGGCTGAAACATAGCTCGAAAATCTCTATGGTCTCTTGCTCTCTCAGAATGTACCACGAGGAGTTGCATGTCCCTCTGCCTCCTGTAGAGTCTGTCGAGCCCATGCAAGCCTCTTCTGGCCTACTGCAATGTCTCTAGGAACATCAACTGGAGCTACGAGATCAACTAGATCAGTAACTGTCTCCCTCTGAACTGTTGAAGGGGGAGAAGGTATTGTCTCTTCTTTCTTCTCGTTGTCAATCTCCATCTGAGATTCTTTGGATCTTCGAAAGGCTATCTCTTCCTCAAAGGTGACATCTCTGCTAACTTCAGTTTATCTCTTACTAGAGATGTAGATCCGGTATGCCTTCGAAGATTCATTGTACCCCACAAATGTACCCTTTCTGCCTGAAGAGTCTAGCTTGGTCCTCTTTTCCTTGTGTACATGAATGTATACTGGACACCAAAATATCCTTAAGTGTCCAACCTCAGGCTTCACTCCGGTGAAAGCTTTTTCAGGAGTCATGTTCTTCAGAATCTTATGAGAACTCTTGTTATGAATGTACACAACTGTCATGGATGCCTCTGCCCGCATAATCATAGGTAGATTATGATCATGTATCATCGCTTTGGTTGCCTCGACAATGGATCTGTTCTTCCTCTCTGCAACCCCATTCTGTTGAGGGTTATAAGGAACGGTGTACTCCCTCTTGATCCCTGTCTCAATACAAAAATCACTGAAATCCCTGGAGGTGTACTCTCCTCCATTATCTGATCTCAGCACCTTGATCTTCCTCCCAGTCAAGTTCTCAACCCAAGGACTCCATCCTTGGTTTTCAAGAAGTAAATCCACGTCTTTCAAGAGTGATCATTGATGAAGAGCACATAGTACAAATATTCGTTCAAGAAAGTAACGATCATGGGTCCACAAACATCTGTATGTATCAAGTCCAAGATCCCCTTGAATCTATTGTCACTGCTCGAAAAGGACCCCTTGACATTCTTGCCAAGAGCACAACCTCTGCAAATGCCATCATGCTCAATATGTATCTCTGGAAGGCTTGTCACCATCTTCCCCAGAGCGGGAAGGGCTCTATAATGTAAATGAGTTGATGGTGTCATGTAACAAGGCCTGGACTGGTCGGACAGTCAATCTGTACAAACAGTTTTCTCGAACACCAATCACCCGGGCAGAATCCATGCGTGAGTTCTTGTGCCATGCAAGAACTTTTCCTTCAGAGAAAATAAGATGTCTTCAAGGTAGAATTGTGAGATAGTAGATGATCTCTTACTGAGTAGATGATTATTTTCCTTGCTTTGACATCATTTGTCTTCCATTCAGCCTTCTCTTAATCGATTGTTGTTGCTGGTATAGTTCCTTCTATTAACTTCAATAGGTCACTCTCTTCTAGAGTGATGTGTAATCTTGACTTCCAAGAGCTGAAGTTGCTTGTTCCATCAAGCCTATCTTCCACCAAAGTTTTGTTCCTCATGGCTTGCAGATTCTTCACAAACCCTAACGACTAGGCTAGAAACCCTAGCGTTTTTCAAGAGGAGGTATTTGGGAGTTTGTTGGACTTATGATTGCCAACAAGAAACCCTAGAGAGTCAAAGGAACCTCAACAAGCTGCAAAGATACTCCAACGTTCTGCAAAAACCCAACCGAAATTCTGCAAAACCCCTAGAAACCCTAGGGCCAAAAATCAAACTTCTTCAATTTTTGATCTGAGAGTTGCAGGTGGTGCGCTGGACTAGGCCGTACCTACCTATGCAAAAATTAGGCCCCCAACGTTCAAAGGGAAAGTGCTAACACTAGCTTAACAAGGAAAATGGAAGGGGCCATTTTTGCAGTTGCAGCAAGAAGGTGACGGTTGGCTTGAAATAGCTTGTGCAATGGCTCTTCAGGAACACTGCTTTGATACCATGTTGAATTTTAATGCTTATCTCAAGGCCATGTAGTTTATTTCAATCTAGCATGAACTTGAACCATAAACAATGCAGCAATACAATATATAATAGATGCAATAACCAAGATCACAAGAAAAATAACCATGCACAAGAACACAAGAAGTTATCCTGGGAAAGCCCTTCTCAACCAAGGGAAAAACCCAGCAATCCTTTGCTATAAAGTCAAGAGAAGATCACCCTTTTACCACAAACCCTAGTGCACACAAGAGGGTGCTCAATGACCAAGAAAGATTGTGCCTAAGAGAAGTGCGCACTTCATCCCTACAAGTAGGCGTTGAGATAATGAAACAAGTGTGAGTGAGTGATCCATAATGGGGATCTAACTCTTATTTATACATGACCTAGCACATCAAATGGATGTGTCTATTGGCACAATAGGGTCGACTTGTACAACTCATAAATATAATTAATCTTTACACAATATTAATTATCTTTAAATGGTGGGGCCGACTTGTACCCTTTACAATAAAAATTAGGGTTTTACCAAAGTTTTACTCTTTGACAATATAGCAAGGGATCTCACACATCCTCTAGTACTCTACCACTAGGGACACGTCCACCTGTGCTCAGCCACAGGGACGTCACTCTCAACAGATTAACTCAACCAAGTCCATAGGAATACTATCTGGAGAGCCATCTCAAGTCGACTCAGCTAAGTCCATAGGAGTCCGACAGGAGACCATCTCAAGTCGTCTCAACTCAATCCAGAGGAGCACAACAAGAGACCACACATGTCATCTCAACTCAGTCCAAAGGAGTATGACTCACCCATCACATGGGCGTTCTCACAAATCGTCTCAACTTAGTCCAAAGGAGAACAACCTGGAGAATGTCTCATGAAGCTGCAATCATCAACAACAATCTTACACAAGATTTTAAGGGCACCATGTCCGAGATGAGCAACGCGCATGTGCCATAACTCACAGTCTTTGGTGTTGTTGTTGCTTGCTAGAGCATAGTGGGAGTCAAACTGTAGTTTATACAGCTTGTCCTTTCTTACTCCAATGACTTGTTCAGATCCCATGCTCAATCCCCTGGGCTTGATGTACGCCCTTCGATCCTTGAAGGAGACTTCATAGCCCTTGTCTTCTAGGGCTGACACTGAGACCAGGTTCTTCTTCAGTCCAGGAACATAGAGAACGCCTGATAGGTAAAGAGGCTTGCCAGACTCCCTCTCAAACCTTATAGTTCTGACTCCCTTTGGAGGATAGGCATAGTCGTCACCAAGGAGGATTTCAAACCCGAATTCCTTTTCATTCAAGTTGATGAAGTAGTGCTTGTGGCCTGTCATGTGACTAGACGCTCCACTGTCTATATACAAGACGCCACTGGTTTGGCCTGAAGACATACATGCATACACACTTCCTCTGCCATTTCTTAGTAAACCATACTAACAAGCAGGTTATGCATATTCTAAGTAAACCATGATAAAATACTCAAAGTCGAGCAGAGACAAAAATGAAGAAGTGATATATATATATATATATCAACATGCGACAGTACAATAGCGTGCTAGCTAACTTCTTACAGACTTTACACAGATCCCGTACTCATGTAACTTGAATGTAGATTCCTGTAGCTTACCCGTACAGCTCGGGATTTCCTTGCACAGAGTGACCCCGTACAACTCAGAAATATAATTAATCTTTACACGATATTAATTATCTTTACATGGTGGAGCCGACTTGTACCCTTTACAATAAAAATTAGGGTTTTACCAAAGTTTTACTCTTTGACAATATAGCAAGGGATCTCACACATCCTCTAGTGCTCTGCCATTAGGGACACGTCCACCTGTGCTCAGCCACAGGGACGTCACTCTCAACAGATTAACTCAACTAAGTCCATAGGAGTACTATCTGGAGAGCCATCTCAAGTCGACTCAACTAAGTCCATAGGAGTCCGACAGAAGACCATCTCAAGTCGTCTCAACTCAATCCAGAGGAGCACAACAAGAGACCACACACATCATCTCAACTCAGTCCAGAGGAGTATGACTCACCCATCACATGGGTGTTCTCACAAATCGTCAAAACTCAATCCAAAGGAGAACGACCTGGAGAATGTCTCGTGAAGCTGCAATCATCAACAACAATCTTACACAAGATTTTAAGGGCACCATGTCCGAGATGAGCAGCGCGCATGTGCCATAACTCACAGTCTTTGGTGTTGTTGCTGCTTGCTAGAGCATAGTGGGAGTCAAACTGTAGTTTATACAGCTTGTCCTTTCTTACTCCAATGACTTGTTCAAATCCCATGCTCAATCCCCTGGGCTTGATGTACGCCCTTCGATCCTTGAAGGAGACTTCATAGCCCTTGTCTTCTAGGGCTGACACTGAGACCAGGTTCTTCTTCAGTCCAGGAACATAGAGAACGCCTGATAGGTAAAGAGGCTTGCCAGACTCCCTCTCAAACCTTATAGTTCTGACTCCCTTTGGAGGATAGGCATAGTCATCACCAAGGAGGATCTCAAACCCGAATTCCTTTTCATTCAAGTTGATGAAGTAGTGCTTGTGGCCTGTCATGTGACTGGATGCTCCACTGTCTATATACAAGACCTCACTGGTTTGGCCTGAAGACATACAGGCATACACACTTCCTCTGCCATTTCTTCGTAAATCATACTAACAAGCAGGTTATGCATATTCTTAGTAAACCATGATAAAATACTCAAAAGTCGAGCAGAGACAAAAATGAAGAAGTGATATATATATATATATATATATATATATATATTTCAACAGGCGACAGTACAATAGCGTGCTAGCTGACTTCTTACAAACTTTACACAGATCCCGTACTCCTGTAGCTTGAATGTAGATTCCTGTAGCTTACACGAACCCGTACAGCTCGGGATTTCCTTGCAGAGAGTGACCCCGTACGGTTCTGTAATGTTATTATTCTGCAATTTGTGTATACCACTAAGTGGCAGCAACCCTGCTCAGTCTGTATGGCAAAAATGTGAGCTGCCTCTCGGACACTCAGGCGAGACTACCCACGGTCCGCCTCTATTCACTCATCTGAATTAATGTTACTTCACTGCTGCGTTACTTTGTTTTGATAATCCTCTTTTTCTCAGAATAGGGTTAGCGTGTGGGCCCTCAGGTTGTGGAAGATCCCATCCATTGGATCCTCTCCAAGATCAATGGTTGGGATTTGTTCTTTTATTGACTAAACTTTAAGATTTACTTTTTGCCTTTTTCCTCGCTAATACTCAACAATTATATCATAGAAAGTGTCAAAAGGAGAAGTAAAACATTTTTGCCGGAAAAGGAGAAGATAAAAGGAAACAAAGCCACCATTGTTAACCCTTCTCAAAGCTATATAGTATCTATGGACATTGTAATGCAGACTTTGGTAATGCAATGGAAGCCACTGATGTGCTCTTGCTACCATAATATGAAAGGGTGTTGTTACAGTAATGTAATAGGAATTGTTGATATGTTCTTTTTACTGTCAACATGTCTCTGGGCAATCTGCAGCCTGTTGAGGAGTGTTTGGACACTCATCTATTCCAGGAAAGTTGCCAAACCTGCCCAGGGACTGACTGATAACATTTTAAACAGTCCAACACTCCCAGTGACGTTCTTTTCCAAAAGGGGACATTTCACATCAATCCCCAAGCTCCCTGGAATGCAGGAAACTCAGGTACAGGCTCCCGGGGGGGTAAGAACAGATTCCCATGCTACATTGGGAAAAACATATTACTATGTATCATTTACTCAAATTCGATCAAAGCTAAACTATTCCACGTTTCTAACGTATATATGAAGAATGTAGGCTTTTGCTCCTCTTATAAACTACAGTACAGTTGTCACGTCTAACTTGAGTTCCTGTAGACATTACATGAAACAACAAAGCAATATAAAGTTTCTGACAAAGTTTCAAGGATAAGTACAGGTATGTGTGCAAAGGCTGTGGTGCAATAGTTTGTTGATGTTTTGGTAGCATCAGGCATATTCTCATTTGTGTAGGGCTCTGTGGGCTTGTTGATGGGTTTTGTGGGCTTGTGCTGGGGCTTCACACCCACATGTGTGATTGACAAGTCTAATTTAATGTTGAGTGTGGTTTAGGGGCTTCTTACATACACTTTAGAGATTGTACATAAAGGGAGATCGTGTGAGAGGTAAAATATAAAGGTGAATGCGAGGATTCATTCTTGGGGAGAATCCTTGGTGACCTCAGCTAGCCATGGAGAGGGCTGAGTTAGGCCTCAGTGCCGCAGATCTCTTTGTTTTGAACAGGTAAGCTTGGAAGAGGAGGGCCGAGTAGGGAAGTTTAAGGCTCGGCCTGCACAGGAGGGGCTGGAACAGGTCTTTGGTAGGCTTGGCCTGCACAGGAGGGGCTGGAACAGGTCTTTGGTAGGCTCGGCTAGCAAGGGAAAGGCAGCTGCAGGTCTGTTGGAGGCCTGTAACAGCCTAAACGTGGAGAGAAAGTGGCAGCCACAGGTCCCTAAGAAGCTCGTCCTGCAAGGAGGAGGAGCAGCCACAGTTTGTGGACAGTTACAGGTCTGTTGGACAGTCCTTGAGGGCTGGAACAGCCACAGGTTTCTGGGCAGCCTTGAGTGTTGAAATTAATGCAGCTGCACGAGCCATTCTCTGGAGGATGGAAAAGACCCTAGCTGTAGACTAGGGCCCCCAGCACACTTCTGGGATTTCTTGGTATGAGACCAAGCAGTGAGAGCCATGGCAAAAAACCCTTGTGAGGGCCCCCAGTAGATGACTGGGGTTCTTGGTCTAGAATAAAGCAGAAAGACCCTTGTGAGGGCCCCTAGCAGATGACTGAGGTTCTTGGTCTTGGACCAAGCAGTAAGTCCCTAGATGTGTCTAGGGCCCCTGGATGTGTTCCAGGGAATCCTTGCCCAGTGCTTGGATTGATCCTTGGATATGTTCCTTGGTGGTTGAGACAAGTCCCTAGATGTGTCTAGGGCCCCTAGACGTGTTCCAAGGAACCCTTGTTTAATGCATGGGTTGATCCTTGGTCATGTACCTTGGTGGATAAGACCCTAGATGTGTTCTAGGGCCCCCAGATGTGTTATGGGGCACCATGGTTCTTGACCAAGCAGATCTTAGTGTAATACCAAGATGTGTTGTTGTGTGATCCTCTTCCTCTCTCTTGGGATGTATCTAGGAGTGTCTATGAATATGGACCTGATCACATTGTTGATGTACCCCCTTATGTTGTGATGATAAAGTTTATAGGTCACTATGAAACTCATGTGGACATGTTTTGCCATTATGTAACTCCGTCTGACTTTGTCTTAAAAGGTAACCCTTTGTTGTTTGCTTTCACTCTTGTTTATGTGATGGGGATCTTGTTTTATGTGATGGAGATTTTATTTATGTGATTAGGGTTTTAATTAAATATTAATTGACATATTAATTAAATGTCAATAATTAAATATAATTCTAATTACCCTAACCCCTCTCCCTGACTATAAATTAGACCCTACCCTTTGTATTTTTAGACTTACACCCACTCTCTCATCTCCCTAAATTACTGCGGCTACCTCAGTGACACTTCTCCCTCTTTTGGTGCGGCCTCCTTTTGTCTATCAGTTACAGTTCTGAGCTTTGTGTTGGCTGGAAGTTTCTCCCTTAAGGTTATGCTGAAGGATTGATGGTTGGATCTGCCACTACTGAACTGTGAGGTGCCTCTCTTGCTGCCGGATCTGTCTCCCTTGCAGCCGGACCTGTTTCAGTGGGTGCCTCTCTCATTTAGGGCCATGGATCTGTGCTTTAAGTGCCGCGGGCTCTTTCCTTTGCTGTGTGGGATTCCCTCTAGCTGCCGCATGAAGTTTTAAGTCCCCTGTGGGGGTTACTCAGATTGCTGTCCAGATTTGTATGGAGGGTTTGACTCTTATATATCAGATCTGAGTTTTGTATGGAGGGTTTGACTCTTATATTCCAAATCTGAGTTTGTGTTTGCTTATGGAGGGTTTGACACTTATATATCAGATCTGAGTTTTGTATGGAGGGTTTGACTCTTATATTCCAGATCTGAGTTTGTGTTTGCTTATGGAGGGTTTGACTCTTATATTCAGATCTGAGTTTGTGTTTGCTTATGGAGGGTTTGACACTTGTATATCAGATCTGAGTTTGTGTTTGCTTATGGATGGTTTGACACTTATTCCAGATCTGAGTTTTGTGTTTGCTTATGGAGAGTTTGACACTTGTATTCCAGATCTGAGGGTTCTCCTACTTGCTGTCCAGATCTGAGTGTTTTCTTATCATCTGAGTGTTCCCTTATAGTTGATCTACTTGCTGTCCTAATCTGAGGGTTCTCTTGTGATTGATTTCCTTGCTGTGTTATCACTATTTATTGGAGGGTTTTCCTATTGGGGTTATTTGCTATTATGACTTTGGATTATTGTTGTTTCCATTGGGGTTTACTATCCATGGCAAAACTGTCCCACAGTTCTTTTGACAGAGATCAAACCCAAGAGGTTTGATCTATGAACCTAAACTTCATCTGAGCATAGTGCATACTACAGAGGCATACATCTACACATGTGACAGGTACACCTCTCATTGATTCTGGAGGTAAGATATAGTTTATTTTGTACTCAGAAATATTGTTTGTTTCAGATCTGTTCATCTTCTATGCTGATCTAGTGGATAGAAAAATTTTAAAAGTACATTGTTTTTCTATTTTCCCTATTTCTAACATTGAGGACAGGTACAGCTGAGTCTCAGGACAGTCTTGAGGCAGCCATTGAGGGCTGGAACAGGTCTGTTACAGTCAGCCATCCAACAGCAGTTTGGGTCTGCATGGAGTTCTGTTGCAGCCTGTGTGGAGCCCTGTGTAAGGGCATATTGGAAGGCCTGTAGGCCTGTTTTTTTTAACAACAAGACAGCTGGGAGGGTTGAGGGGAGCCAGGAGGGCTTAGACCCTCACTGTACAGCCAGAAAGGCTGTGGAAACATATACAGTTGCAGAACGCAGGGATTGTGGATGCAAAGAGTGGGCCGTAGCCTAGAAGAAGGCTGGAAGCCTGGTTTGTGGACAGCCTGTGCATTTGGACAGAGGTTTACTGTGTAAGGTTACCTTTGAATTTTGGCATATTTTCTGTGTAAAGAAATTGGGCCATTTTCTCTGGTACGGGAGCCCATTGTTCTGGGTTTAAGAACAAGTGATCTTGGGCTTGAAATTCCTGTGTACTTGTGTATGATTCAATTGCTGGTTTTACGTTTTGCTGTGCCAAGTAGTTAGGCATCTCAGTGTGTTTATGTCCACAGTTCAGAATGTGTGATTTCTGTGTACGCTATTGAGAACCTAGACCAGACCTGAGGTGTGTGTGCACCGAGTCTGGGTGCACGTCAAAATCTAACATAGTTCACATTACAGCATACAAATAAAAATCTAGAAAACCAATAATTAGCATCCCAAAACTCTCACATTTCACTAACATTAAAAACCAAGTGAGACCTCTGATGGTTAACAACAAAATGACACTATATGGCATAGGATATGGTGTTCACTGTTGCCGATCATGTTGTTTTGTCTCATGCACTCAAATGCAATAAACAGCCCCATGTTGTTTTGTCTCATGCACTCAAATTCAATAAACAGCACTCAAATTCAATAAAAAGCCCCGTGGTTAAAGTGATATGGAAAGTAGGACATTCTGCATTTTACGGTGCAGAGGGTAATCTTTTGCTCATATACTAGACCACAATATAATCCTCAAACAGAAATGCTACTCTAGTATAAATGTAGTAGTTTCACAAGTTGTGAGGAAAGATTTTGACCTGGGGGGGTCAGGTTTAAAACCCCAGACATGCAACTATGTAGTGTGGCCACTTGTTCAATGCAGCTGTGTTAATGCAATTTTGACCAGCGTTAGTAGCCTCTACAGATTAAAAAGGGGCTTTCCCATCAAAAAAATTTAAATCTAATATGACAATTCTAAGCACCCAGTTAGAATTGGATACAAGATATTTTTGATGTACAAACACACATTGCACTTATAAACAATGCAATTTGAGCTTTTTCCATTGTGGAACATATTCTACCGGAGGCAACAATCAGGAAAAAATGTCAAATAACACCCCAGGGTAAGACAAGTTCTATAGAACAAAATAACAGTGTGTTATGGTACATTTTTTTATAATCACAACATTGGACATCAAACTTGAAGAAATTCCTTAATTATCCCAGTAATTCCTTAGTTGTGACAAATGCAACAAAAGATCGTCCCTTCCAAGATTGGTAACACTGCTAGTCATAATCCAGGGAGGGGGCTCACGGTATTTTTTTGAGATCAGATCTTGAAACTCTTTGATATTTTCCTCGGGTCGTTTTACACCACTCTTTCCTGATTTCTTTTTGTCACATTTTGTGAACACAAAAGTCAACGGAATCTGCAGGCAATAAAATCCAATCACATTCTCAAAACAAACATCAACAAACTACAGGCAGAAAAAAAAGAATGGAAAAGTATCCCAACAAATAAACTTACACATACACTGTGTGCCCACACATCGAAAACTATTTTCAAGAAAAGAATTTTATCAAAATAAGCTTATACATACATTATTTCGCCCAAGCCAATTAGCACAATCAAGGTCCATTTTCTGTGGTGGGACACTGGCATCGATAAGAAGTAACACAGTAACTATAGTATCTCTGTTCAAAAAGTAACCTTTTGTGAAGGTGCTCCAATCAGTTCGGGCTGAGTCAGGAGCATTTGCATACCTGTAGACAATTAATGATGTCCTTTCAGAATTTGGAAAAATCATAGAATTTACCTATTTGCTCAATAGTAAATCACATGCAATAAATTGGTGACATAAATATATGTAACACAGGAATCACAAAACAGACTCGTTTTTCCTTGTTAATCAACAGATTGTCCACCCTTTAAGCAATCCAAAAGCTTGACTTGGAAGAAACACATAACTAAACTGCACCAAATTGTTCAGGAACTGATGTTTTGATCCAAACTTTGAAACTGCTACTAGCTCTGATGTTGCCTCATCCCCTTACACTTAATATGAAAGCCAAGCCACTTCAAGGGGGCAACCTTAAATACAAATAACCAAGAGATGAATTCCACCATTGATGCCCTAAGAATGAAGATATACTCTATTTATAGACATAATTAGATTGTGTAACCCAATAAACCCTAATTAGGTAGAGCTGTTAAATTTTTAATTAACATGAAGTACCTAGGCAAGTGTTTCTCATCCCTAGGCGCCTAAGGGGTGAGAAAGTGCCTAATGTGGGCCCTAGTCATTTAATTTGTGAGATGCAAATTAAAAGGTGACTTTGTGACTTTAGTGAGGGGATGAGTGAAGAGACACTCAATCTCAAGTTCTCAACCACCCATCTAATCCAATCTCAACCGTTGGATGTGAAACTCCTCACCTACCAAGCATGAGGTCGATTAGGGTTAGAGGGTGCACCATTGAGAGGTTGTTCATTCATTTTTTTGGAGAGCAAGAGAAGGAGAGAGGTCAAGCTTTTGAGAAGAGGCAGCATTTGCAGAAGAGGCACGCATCCCAAGGCAACTAGCAAGCATGGATTACAAGGCAGCAGACAGCAATAAAGAACAGTCCATACAGTACAGATTTGAGGGGCCGTACAGCATTTATTGTGCAGTTTTCGAGGAGAACAGCAGCACAAATTTCTGGAAATATTGGCACGCATTCCAAGGCTGCCGTACAGCTATTTCAGGCACAGAAATCGAGAAGAGTGCTGGGCACGATTTTTTGACTGAGGAAAGTCCATACGGACCTGCACAGAAAACGAGGGCCATACTGCCATAAATTCTGGGCACATTTTTCAAGGTGTTGGGCATGGTTTTCAAGACATTTGCACAGCTGGGTTTTCCGTACAGTTGCAGCAGAGATTTGGCACGCAAAACGAGGAAGTCCGTACAGAAATTAATGTTGTGACAGACGTACAGTGGTACGGATTTCTGGTTCAGAAATCGAGAAGCAAGCTACAGGACTGTACAGATAAGTTTGTAAAATTTCTGAAGATAAATATGCTGTAAATGAATTTCTCAGAAGCCCATAAATAATAAAAAGCCCTCTCACTGGTTTTCCCCTTGTGGGTTTTTCCAGGGTCGATGTTAGACCGAAAATATCTGTGTCAATAATTTTCTAAGTTTTATATTCTGCTGATATTTTATTTCTGCGTTATAAACAAAGTTCAAAATCCTCATGTTTTAGTTCTGAAATTAATTTTCTGCTGAGTTTTTATTCGCTGATATAAAACTAGGTTTGGGCATTAAACATTGGCTGGAAAAATCAGCGAGACTGAAACTGGGTTGGGGTCTGAAAATTTACATGGTATCAGAGCTGAGTTGAAAAGAAGCAGAAATTTCAGCAGTCAGAAAGTTGGGACAGCAGTCACTTCACAGGGCAGAATTTTGAATTTATTATTTTCAGCAGAAAAGGGTCGATGGCTACAGATTTGAGAGTTGAGGACAGACGACTTGATGGGCAGCAAATTTCAAAGCTTGGTATTCGAGGATAGATGTCTATTTGCAGCAGTTGGGTTTTGAGAAGAGTGAGGCGGATCCCAACCTATACTTCACTGTGGTTGGAGAGGATCCTCTCATTCTTCTGCTATATGTGGATGATCTTTTCATTACAGGGGCAGAGAGACTCATCAGCAGCTGCAAGGAGAGCCTTGTTTCGCGCCCGGTTGAGATGACTGATAACCTGTAGCGATGCATTACTTTTGGGATTGGAAGTTTGGCAGAGAGCCTGGTCACATCTTCCTGGGATAGGGAAGTATGTGTGTGACATTCGAGCAGATTTCAAATGGAGGATTGTATCATTGTAGGCCCATGACGCTCCATGATTACCAACTAGAAGAAGCTTCATGCTTACAGTGGATTGGTAGATTCACTATGATGGAGTTGTTCGGGTCATTTATGTATTTGGTCACCAAACCAGATATTTGTTTCTTTGTCAACACTCTCGGTCCGGTTCATGGTGAGGGTGCCTGAGGAGGTGCGGGTGGCGAAAACATGTCTTTCAATACCTTGTCCTGATCGTTATGGTGCGGACTATCAAGAGGGAGATGGAGTTAGATGGTTGGCTATACAGATTTAGTTAGGCGGGGATATTAGGTGGCAGGAAAAGCACTTGGTGTTGCAGTTAGGATTAGCGGTTATGTCTTGAAAGTTCGATCCGAAAACAAAGTCAATGGCTTTGAGTTACCAGAGCTAGGTATATGGCGACCAATCGGGCCGGTTGAGGCCCTTTGAAAGCCACATAAAATCTTTGGTGGGATTCGGTGTATGCGGTTAGAGGCCTCTGTGATTCTTGTGATAATCGAGTTGCATTAAACTCTGGAGAATCCAGTTTTTCATGACAGCGATTGATATCGAGATTTGTTATCACTTCATTCGTGATTATGTTGAGAGAGGAGATGTGGAGCTACAACACATATCTACAGAAGAGCAGGTTACAAACATACTCACCAAAGCATTGGCAGAGGCAAGTTTGTATTTTTAGGGACAAGCAGGTGGTGAGTAACTTTCCTCAATAAGAGGAGTGTTAAATTTTAATTAAAATAAAGTACAAAGGAAACTGTTTCTCTTCCCTAAACCTAAGGAGATTGCCTAATATTGTAGCCCCTAGTCATTTAATTTGTGAGATGCAAATTAAAGGTGACTTTATGACTTTGAGTATGAGGGGGAGAGTGAAGAGACACTCAATCTCAACCATATCTAATCCAATCTCCAACGTTGGATTAAGAAACTCCTCAACTACCTCATGAGGTCAATTAGGGTTAGAGAGTACATTTGGGAGTTGTTCCATTCATTTTTGGAAACAAGAAGGAGAGGTTGAGCTTTTGAGAACGCATCCCAAGGTAGCTTCATGGCACAAATTCTGAGGCTAATGAGGCGATGAAAAGCAAAACGTCTGATGCGGACTTGAGGAACGTCTGACATTTATTGTCTTGCGGTTTTCAAGGAGAGCAGCAGCACGAATACAGCATTTATTGTGCACAGTTTTCAAGGAGAACAGCAACACGAATTTCTGGAAATATTGGCATGCATTCCAAGGCTACCATACAGCTATTTCAAGCACAGAATTCGAGAAGAGTGTTGGGCACGATTTTCTGAGTGAGGAAAGTTCGTACAGTCCGTATGGACCTACACAGAAAACGAGGGTCGTACTACCATAAATTATGGGCACGGTTTTCAAGACATTTGCACAGCTAGGTTTTCCGTACAGTTGCAGCAAATATTTGGCACGCAAAACAAGGACAGTCCATACAGCATTTAATGCTATGACAGTTGTACAGTGGTACGGATTTCTGGTTCATAAATCGAGGGGCAAGCTACAGGACTGTACACATAAGTTTGTAAAATTTCTGAAGATAAATATGTTG
The DNA here is from genome assembly GCA_010110895.2 of Picea sitchensis. Lineage (NCBI taxonomy): Eukaryota > Viridiplantae > Streptophyta > Pinopsida > Pinales > Pinaceae > Picea > Picea sitchensis. The sequence goes on along the minus strand of SNQJ01S0054795.1, from coordinate 62,095 downwards.
TAAAAGAATTTCTCAGAAGCCCATAAATAATAAAAAGCCCTCTCTCACTGGTTTTCCCCTTGTGGGTTTTTCCAAGGTCGATGTTAGACCGAAAATATCTGTGTCGATAATTTTCCGAGTTTTATATGTTGTTGATATTTTATTTCTGTGTTATAAACAAAGTTTAGAATCCTCATGTTTTAGTTCTAAAATTAATTTATGCTGAGTTTTTATTTGCTGATATAAATCTGGGTTTGGGCATTAAACATTGGCTGGAAAAATCAGCGAGACTAAAACTGGGTTGGGGTCTGAAAATTTACAAGAGCGACATAAAATAGAAAAAAGTAGGAAACTCCTAGAGACTTCTTCAGGGCTATATACCACATGTTGGCTACTTCATAACCTGATTACTCATGATCACATGCTTGGGATTAGGATCATAGCATGCCCCACCCCTTCAAAAAAGCATTGGCATCAACGCTTGATAACAGTGGATGCTTCTACATGAATGTTCATCCTCCCAAGTAGCATCTTCAGTTGTCAAGTTCTTCCATTTGACAAGCTACTATGTGATTGCCCTATTTTGCAACTACTTTACTCGCTCATCATTCATTGCTTCAAGTTCAAATATAATTATGTCTTCCTCATCCAGCTCTAGAAGCTCCGTGTATGGTGGAATCTGATCGTCGATAACCTTCTTCAAGCCTGATATACAGAAAACCGGATGGACCCGTTAGGAGGGTGGTAATTCCAATTTGTAAGCCACATTGTCGATCTTGTGAAGTATTTTGCAATTGCTTCAAGTTCAAATATAATTTTGCCTTCCTCATCCAGCTCTGGAAGCTTTGTGTATGGTGGAATCTAATCGTCGATAACCTTATTCAAGCATGATATATGGAAAATTGGGTGGACCTGTTAGGAGGGTGGTAATTCCAACTTGTAAGCCACATTGTCGATCTTGTGAAGTACAATGTGTGGCCCATAGAATTTAGGTGCAAGCTTATTGTCTTTTTGTTTAAGAGACATCTATTTGTAACAGTGTTCCACCAAGTTCCTGGGATGCGGAAGCACAAGAGCAAGCAAATGCACATGGGGGACGTACGGAGACATCCCCCAAATTTTAGGAAAATTCATAGGGGACGGGGTGACGTCAGGGTCCCTAGCATAAGGTGGCCTCGTCTCTAAAATTATAAAAATAAATGAAAAATCTCAACATAACAATTCATCCCATGTAAATTCATCATTGTGCAATGGATTCATTGACTGCATAGATTTTTACATTTTATTTTAATTTTGGGGGTTTTATAGACAAAAATCATGGGTGAGCACCCAAGCATCCCACTTTTCGAGGGGGGGGCTGTTAAATTTCTTGAAACCCAGCAATCAGAAATTTCATGCCAATAATTTAACAACTCAGAATTTAATCTACTACTGGTATAAATTCTGTAAACTATGCAGAAAATTTACAGCTGAGTTTTAACCATTAAAAATGCACAGCAGAATCATAAACATCACACATTTGAACACAGATATTTCTAAGCAATGCCCCTGGAAAAACCCTGAAGGGAAAACCAGTGAGAGGATTTTATTGGCTTCAAAGGAAGACAAAATTACAACAGCTAATTCAGAAATTTCTTACAGCCCAGCAAAAGCGCCCTGTTTTTCAGCTGCTTTTTCGCCTCGCTTTTTCGGCCCTAAAAATCTGTCCGGCTTTTTCGGCCTAGCTTTTTCCAGGCCCGCTTTTTTAGCCCTGCTTTTTCGGCCCTAAAAATCGGTCCTGCTTTTTCGGCCCCGAAATATCAGCCTTCCCTCCAGCTACAAATTGACCCTCTTCCTCTCATCTCAATGTGTCTCTCACACTCTCTGTGAGTCTCTCACATTGTGTATGTGACTCTCTCACCTCCTCACACGATGTGTGACACAAGTACATGAGAAAGACTTCCTCTTGTTCCTATGCACTCATTGTGTGTCTCTCACTCTCCTTAGATCTGCTTTTATAATCTCCTAATGACTAAAACCCTATCTCCAAAATGATCTACGATCAAGATCTAATCTTGATCTCTTGAGATCAACAACTGTGACTTAATCTCTCATTGAGATGACTTAAATCACTTAAGTCACTCAACTTTATAAAAAATCGTGTAGTCATTAAATAAAAGCCACTTAAACAATAAAGTTGATATCTAGAGAGTGTTGCTCGGACACCTCCGCATGATAGGCATGGCCAATGCATAAGTACCTGTCCGAGCTGCCCCAAAAGCTAACAGGGCCTAGAAGCCCCCCATTTTATGGAACATGTCTTGGACATTGACAAAACATTTCCTTGTGCATTTCACCGAGTTTCATAAAACGGGAGGTGTGGTGAAAGGTTTCGTCAAGCACCCCCCCCCCCATCCCAAGGGCATGGGAAGCGTTGGGGGGGGCACCCCTAACCTTGCGAGATGCATCCCCATGGAACACTGATTTGTAAGGTTAAAGCATTAAGAAGACCCAATCTCCAATCTTGAACTAACTCTCACTTATGTGTTGATAGGCTTGCTGCTTCATTATGTTCAAAGCCATGGCCAAATTGTCCTTCAAAGTTTGGAGAATGCTTCGCTAGTGTTGAGCATTATCCTCTACTACATGTACCTTGGAATGCCCTTATAGGTTGAAGTGGAGGGAGGTGGTTACTCATAGAGTGCTTCAAATGGTACCATCTGAGTGGGACGTATGGAAGGTAGTGTTATACCACCATTCTATCAAGGGAAGCCACTTGAATCATTGGTACTGTTTTTCAAAAGTGAAGCAATGGAGACACCCCTCAACACATTTGTTTACTACCATCTGATTGAGAATGATAATGAGCAATGATCTATGAGCTAATTTAGTGCCAAGAATTGTAAACTATTCCTTCCAAAAATTACTAGTGAATATAGGGTCTTTGTCACTTACTATGATTTTTGGATTCCCACTAAGTTTCTAAATATTCTCCATAAAGACAAATCTCAATGTGCTTGTTGAGAAGGGATGAACCATACCTCAAAAATAGGCATATTTAGTAAGTCCATCCACCACAATCAAAACAAAAAAATTCCTTATCATTTAAGCACGTTTGTGATGTAGTCCATAAATAATTCTTCCCAACACTAACTAGCAATAGCCAAGAGATGTAGTAGTCCTAGTAACTTCACTATCTCTCTTTTATGTTGTTGACAGACTAATCATTCCGCCACGAAGCTTTGTATGTCTCCCTTCATTCCGTCCCAAAATGAATCTCACTAGACCCTATGATAGTTTTGAGGAATTCAAAATAACTTCCAATTGGAGATGCATGCATTTAGGATAAGCTATGATGTTCCATCTATAAGGTTCAACCGAGGTACAAACTATTCTTATACCAAAGTGAATCACTTCTTCAAGCAAACTTATCTTATGCATCCGAGCCCTGTTGTAATTGTTGGATCAACTGTTGGGTAGAAGGATCATGCTGCCATTCTAGACAAGTTGCTTCAACCCAATTAGGTTGTAAGATAGAGATTGCATAAACAACAGCCTTATCTTCCTCTTTCCTAGAGAGTGCATCTGTTGCTACATTTGCTTTTCCTTATTCTATATGATCTCTTTATCATACCCTATCATCTTTCTGATCCCCTTTTGTTGCTCTTCTGAGGATAACCCTAGTTCCAGAAAATACTTAAGGCTTTTGTTATTTCTTTTTACCTTGAAATGTTGACCCATTAGATACTGCATGCTTTAACTTTAAAGATGTCTTAAAATAATTACATAAAATGCAAAGCAATTTAAATAAATTATCATAGCACCAAAAGTTTATTCTATTTTGAAGCACACTGAAATGCATGCTCTACACAAAAAAACAAAATAAGCATGCTACTACCAAAAGAATGCTAATAAATCACCACTGATTAGGTTAGAAAGCATACCCATAGCCAGGCAAGTCTACTATGTACCAGCTCTTGTTTATCAAGAAATGATTGATAAGTTGTGTCTTCCCTGCAAAAAGCATATACTAATTATGTTACTGACAAAAAAGATTAACAAAAACAATATGCCACTTGAAACCTATAATGCAAGCTAAACATGACAGTTCAACAAGTTAATAAAAACTGGATATGAATATTTTCATGATATCCCAAGGCATTTCCCACATTTGTCAAAAACAACGATACTTGATTTAAAAAGAAAACAAAATGCATATCAACTCTCTAGACCTGAAAAAATGATCACTTGCTAAATCAAGCATACATCAGAAACAAAACTCCTTGTAAGAAAACAATGTTAAACATGCCTAGTATAGTCCACTAGCAAGTATAAACAGTTCAAAGGAAAATTGTAGTTGAGAAACTCAACATATAGCCAGAATAATTATCCTTATTTCCAGAATACAAGAATATGAGAAACAGCACAAGAACACTATATGCATTCTTTGTAAAAAGCAACCTAATATAAACCATATAATAACAAGAAAATTGTTTTTTGTGTTTTTGACTGCAAGACTTGTGATGCTTCTCATGTTTGGATCACACTTAATTCTGCCTTCTGACTCCACATACACACAAGAATAGCAACTACCATGTGTTCTTAAACTATGTAATCCATCAGTGATTACTGTACTTAACAATGTGAGCTTGACATAAAGCACACTATCTCTAGAACAGCTTCATGTTCATGGACTCTATCCCTTGCATAGCTCTGTGTCACAAGCATTTTATTCTCCCATCTCATCCCCTTAGTTAACATTCTCCATCAAAGATAGTAAGACGCCAAAACTCAAAACACCTACTCCTATCATCTTGTCCCATTCCTACCCCTATTAGACACACACTTAAGATTGAAGGGGATCTTTAGTCTTCTGTAAAATCTGCTGAAAAGCACTACTCTGCCAATGTTTCAAGTGACTGCCTTTTTAACATCAATTAAGTAGATTGGTAGATTCATATAGTTTGTTTGATATATGTATCTATATATGTTTTTGTGTGTATGTGTTTAAGTACACATGGATGTATTCAAAATGTTTGCCACATTAAGATTCCAATTTCTGATATTATTTATTGATATTGTTGTGAAAATATTAACAGTAATATTCTAGTAAATTTCACTGTTGAAAGACGGACAAAGACAAACCACCCTACAAAGTTCCTAATCATCCCCAAAGTTCCTATCGACAGGATTTCCTAAAGTTCGACAAAGCAGCTAAGGGATATCAGAGACAATTGTGATACAAAACTTTCCTTGTGTATGATACCACTCCCATAGGCATAAAAGTGAATTCAGTTGTAAGAAAGACATAAAATTGACCATACAGAGTCATTATAAATAAAACTGTTTGGGTGTTTCAGAGCACCGCTTTGGCGGGGCTCATCTTTGTCAATTGGATGCTGTAATACCGCTAGGCTGAACCCCAATTGAAATGTAATTACAGTTGTGCACATAGGCTGGTGAGCCAGGAACTTTTTGGGCCAGTGAGTCTATTTTGTATTATGTAATTTCACTCTGAATTTAATGAAAAACATCACTGCTGCAGACCATCCTGATGAGAAAGAGTTTGAGGGGTTAAACTCCACTAGATGGGAAGGGGGACTAAAGGTCTAGGAAGGGAGCTAAGCCATGGGAGCTTAAACCAAGGAAATATTAATAAAATATTACTAACAAAGACAAAAAGGCAAGGACATGATTTTGTCCCAAGTCTTTGGAAAAGGGGAACGAATCACCAAGTGGTTCAAAAGAAATTAGAGAAGTGACAAGTGGCACTTCAAGAGCATGCAAATAAAATAACAAACTTTAGTGCATTTTGCCATTCATTCAACCATTCAATCATCCTGTTCTGCTATCCATTATTTGAACCATCTCCCTGCTGCTGCTGGACGTGATTGCTGCTATCTCCATTGGCTTAGGACGCTTAAGGCTGGATTTGCTGGCAATTAAGAGGAAGAAGCAGGTTTTCAGGCCCGTGTGCATTCTCTCCAGGTGAGAGAATTTCAGGGAATTTGATTCCCAGAAGTGCCAAGTTGCAGTTACAGAACTCCAAAACTTTCTGTCTGGCTTGTTGTTGAAGCCTGGAAGGGAAGTGGGGCAGCCATAGGGGCACACTTCCTGAGTGGGACAAGCATGTGGGGAAATTAGAAACTGTAGACTGGTTGTGTAACTTGACACCTGAATTGAAATATTGTTGCTGCTGAGAGACCTTACTTGGATAGGATTTCTTTGCCCAAGTGGAGTTTAAGCCCCAGCTCGGGGGTGGCCTGCTGTCAGTTTGTGGGCAGCAAAGTCTAAGACTGGGAGGAAAGTCGGAGGTCTGCATGCAGTTGGTGGCCATTTGTATCAGATAAGTGTCCACCATGTGTTTGTTTAATTCACTGTTTGAATTAACATATATATATATATATATATATATATAATCCTGTGTTGGTTAATTACTGTGCTATACACATTTCAATATGTTGTTGTTCTAATTGCAAAGTACTATAATTATGTGTACACACTGGTATTGTATGCTGTAAAAACCTTTCTGTTGCTATAATTTTTATAAGTAAACAAGAATTATGCATTACTATGATGGATTTCCCTGAATATGCTGTATGAGTACCCTGTAGTGCTTTGCATGACTCCTGTACTTAGGCAGTGCATTTAAATAATTATATTGAGAACAGAAGTAGTCATACTTGAAGATATGTTAGTTGGTGTTCTTTATTTTTCTGTTCATATGCAGAGTTTTCCTTTGCATGAGTTAGTAACATAGCTGGAAAGTGGGGTGTAGCTTAGCCAGTACGGACTGAAAATGCCCTTGTCCAGGTATGGACAATGCATTGGGCACAATTCTCTTTTACACAGCAAGGGGAAAAGCCTTAGCCAGTTTAGGCAGGTTTTATAGACTTGGGATGGCCTGAATAACCTTAGGAATGCCTTAGAGTAAAATCCAGATTCGCTAAAGTCCAAAAGCAGACTGATAAACCTACAAAATCCTGTGTCTTTCTCAGAAGGAACCTCAATCGTCGATCTCGGCATAGTGAATCAATCAAAGCCGTTGATCGGAGTCCTCTGCACTCGAGGGCTTACCAAGAATCCAGAACATTGTTAACCATTGGATACATAGGAGGCAGATCGGGAGATCCTGGCCGTTGATCGGGGTCCTCATGTACGAGGACTTGTCGAGGATCCAGACTGCTGTCAACCATTGGATCCATCGAAGAGCAGATTAGGGGAGATATGGACCGTTGGATCCATATCAGAAAGTGGCGTCGGAGTCTAACGTTCAGAGTAGCCCATAGTACTGAGACTCCAATGGGAAGGCTCCGAGCAGTAATCTTGACCATAGATCGGGTAGAGTCCGGAAAGAAACCTCAGTCGTTGGATCTATGACGATCCATCATGAGCGGGAGTCAAAGAGTGCGATGATGTCACATCAACGTGGAATACTAGCGTGGCGGTATTACATGTCATTGAGTTAACACATGGCAACGGTTGATTGGTCGATGGGACTAGCGTGGGCCCCACTGGGCAAGACGGGCCTTAGTCCTTTGCTCCTAGCTTTAGCCATTGGATCCAAGGGTTGAGAGATCTTAGTTGTTCATCGGAGGTAGGTCGTCGCAGTAGTTGTAGTAAAGTTACTCCGATGGAAAGGGTCCTAGGAACGATCGTGGTCATCAATCGATGATCGGCTAAGATATGATCTCCACTGTTCATCGGAGTAGCCTTGGTTAAGGTACTCCGATGGGGAGGTCCGAGAAGCGATCGTGGTCGTAGATAGAATAGGGGCCGTGATGAAAAATTCACCGTAGATCTTGGTTGTCCTTTAGGATGAGGCCGGGAGGAAGGTGACATCATGCTGACGAGGATGACATCACCCCACCAATGCGCAAAGAACAGTTGCAACACCTGGAGGAACGACCTGAGTGCTCAATAATGACGTGTACGCCATGTCAGTTCACGTGGAGGGTCCACGTGTCAAGTAGAAATTGTGTCACGTGGTAAGGTGTTGTAGCGCTTGGGGAACGAAGGGTTGTTAAATTTGGTAGCATCGACAGTCATTCTCCAATGAGAGGCCATGTGGGCCACCTTGACGCTAGCCACGGAGATTTGGAGAATCAACGAGTCTTTTGAGGTATTGACAAAAGCCAGGGGGAACGTACAACCTCTGTGATTCAAACCAAAAGTCAGGACGAACAAGTTGCTATGTGATCTTGTGAGTCTAGCCAAGGCAAAGGAAGAAGCTTTGTCAGTCTAAGACAAAAGTCAAGATGTAAGTCTAATGCAAAAGTCGGGGGGAACGTACAACCTCTGTGAGCATAGATAGTCTAGTGCAAAAGTCAAGGGGGACGTACAACCTCTGTGAGCATAGACAGACTAGTGCAAAAGTCAGAAGGAACATACAATCTCTGTGAACCTAGTCAAGCCTTGTGAGCCATGAGCAAAAGTCAAGGCATCTAGCAAAAGTTAGGTTGAATGTACAATTCCTATGAGCTAGAGACAAACAATCTTCCTTATGCAAATAATGTACCATAGTTGTGAGGTTGTTATTTTAATTTCAAGTCATTTAACTTATTTAATTTCACCCACACCTTGCATAGTGCTTGGCTTTGCCATCCATGCAATATCGTGCAGGCTAGTTTAAGTTAACTTGTTGCAAAGTAATCAAATTGGTGCCCCGCCTTTTGCCCCGTATTCCCTCCCCTTGCCACTTTGTGGATCTTGGGTAACTAAGAAAGGGCAAAGGATTGACTGGCTAGATTAATTAGGCATGCAATTTATTATTGTTTCTACCATCAAAAAAGGTGACTTGGGAGGCTAGAAGGGGTTGAAGCCGGGGACAGTTTCACGGCACTACGTCTCCTCCTTGTTGAGCGCCCAAGCATTCCGGATTTGATCTGTGTAATGTTCCCAAGCCAAGATGCAAGGAACATCATGGTTTTGGGTGTCTTTTTAAAACTTTTATGGTTGTGGTATTTTGTCAAACACTTTGCTTACAGTTACGCTTAGGGTTTTACTGATGGTTTATATGTGTGTTTACAGCAATAAACAAAAAGATACAATCATGGAACATACCTCAACCATATGCAAGATCAACAATATGATAGACATGCCAAAACATCTCAGATCTGATTTTATTCATGAATAGAAGAACCTGCTACAATGAAGATGTCGATCTGGAATGCACATCAGATGGCTAGAAGATAAGAGCTGCTACAAAATGCTCCAATAGAAGACTACAAGCCTCCAAAGGCCGAATATCCAATGAGACCGATGTAAGAGTAGATCTGGGTTGTATGAGTGCCAAACCCCCAAGCTAGAAGATGCCATGCTCTAGTAGAAGACTGAAACCCTCAATAATTCGGCCCTACTATCAAAGACCTCCAAATGCTACGCTGAAGATGTCGAACTGTAGATCGGGATGAGTAGAATCCCCTCCCGGAATCTCAAACCAAAATACCAAGGGAAACTCCTCCAAATGTTAAATCCTCCAATTGAGTTGCGCCCTCCTGAAACTGTCAAACCTTATAATTTCGGCCCTGATGAAGGAGGCCTCCAAATGCCCTGAAACTTGCTAGAAAGATAGATCGGGACACTGCAAGTCACTAGGTGAAGTCTCAGGGTCATATCTGAAGTATAACCCCCCCAAACAGAGTAGATCTAAATATCAAATTGCCTTCCTTCTCTCCAATTCGTCCAATGCATCCAATAAACCAAATGGCACATGAAACTACTCCTGAATGCACTAGGTCTAATGTCCAAGCCCCTGCAATGAAAACCCAGGTGCTAGAATCTGCCGAAGCCCTTCCAATCCCTTGGAACGAACTTCCCTCAAAGAATGGTGCGCCCCCCTTGCTGGAAACCCCCAATGGTGCGCCCTCCTTCTCTTCCTATGCCTGTGGCTGGTGTAAAACCCTCCTACACTGATGTAGATCCGAACTAGAATGGTGTGGGAGAGTATTGCATCTCCGAGACCAAGCTTGGGACAAGCTAGGTGGAATCTTTCACCACGGAATCGTCCTCTAGGGTTTATGTCAAAACCCTCAAAACCCCCAAGAGATGGGCCCTCTAGCTAGAAGCCAGATATCCAAATGACAAACATACATGAATGAATGAATAGAGGCCCTTGCCTTTCCTTTATACTTCCTGCTCACCTTCGTCCTCCAAAGTGACTTTCATTTTATGAATATTTAATTAATTAATTAACCTTTTTACCTCTAAAAAGCACTTTATCTCTCCCTGTGGCTTCCCTGGCCACTGAAAGTCACTTCTCACCATCCCATCCTGTAGTGTTGCTCCTCTCGATTCCAATGAGCTATTACACTGAGAGGCTCCTCCAAGTAATGTGCCCAAAATGACCTCTTCAGTGAATTTAATTAACTTATAGCTCAAAATACTCAAAATCATGGAAATCGTCAGAATGCAACGAAACCAAGGCCAACCTGTGCGGAATGGATCATAATGATGAAATGGGATGAGTGATGCAAGATGGACCCCAAAATGCCTCTCAATAATCCCTGTACTCACTATAACATCCCTCTGGCTACTCTGGTCATCATAAACCTTGCAATGTGATGATGTCCCAAAGTGGGGACATTACAATCTGTGGAGCTCGGGAAGAACCTTGTTTGTTCTTCTTATTGAGCACCCAGCACTTCCTTTTGGTTGAAGGGATAAGAATTAGGGGTAGTCACATAGTGTAGACTTGCATCTTTCACACTTAATCTCCCCCTTAATTGAAGAGACCTAAAACTTGCTAAAATCAACCTACACACTCTTTCACAACATTTGCTTTCCAAGTTCGCAATTTACTTTTTCAAGCAATTTACTTTTCAGCAAAATCCTTTCATGTGAATACTTGTTTCAAGGCATTCTTTATTTTATGTATTTTTTATTTATTTGAACATAATTGATCTAAATGTAAAGTTATTTCTCATACTTATTTCATAACATTGTGTTGAGTTTTTGTACCTTGGGAGGTGTTCCCCATGTGCTTGTGACCTCCTTAGCACATGTGAAATGGACTATACACTTTGTACCTCGTACTTTTGTCTAATTTCACTTTGACTTTGTCTAAAGTGAAATTTAGTCATTTTTGGCCTAAAAATGACTATTAATTCACAAAGGGGGTGAATTAAAGACATAAAGTTGACTTAGGAAACTTAACCCAAAGTGGGTTAGTGATTTAGATATTTATGGGGAGATCTCAACCATTGATTAGATGGGAGATGAGATGATCTCCACCATCCATATCTTAGGTTTCCTTATGCATGTCAAAGAGGGGCGCAAAGGGTGAAGGAGGCATTTTCATTCTTCTTTTGTTCATTATGAAAGGAGCTCTTGGAGGATGAGGATGAGGTCAGTTTTGTGAGGATGCTTGAGCTTGGGCGCTAGCTTTCATGGAGAGAGGCTACCAGCTACTTGTCTTGTTTATTTAGGAGAGAGGTTCTACTTCTGTGGAGGGCGCATTGTCAGATTGGGGCGCATCAGTTGTAGGAGGACTTCTAGCCATCAGATTGCAGTGAGATCAGTTGCAGAGGGAGGCCATTCAGCAGAGCTTCAATCCTGTGGAGGGGTTTCCAGATCTGAGCTCACAGTTTGCAGTTGGAGCAGTTTCAGTGGTTTTGCCAGCATGTATGTGGGGCGCACCTTCCTGGGGCGCACTTGGTGACTTTGAGTTGTATATCAGCTCAGTTTGGGTTGCTATTTTATCAGGTTCTATCATATATTGTACTTGTTGTATTCCATCTTCTGCTTTGCTCATATATACATATATATCCCAAACTGGTTTTTCCCCGGGGGGGTTTTATCCAGGGTCATGTTGACCAAAAATACCTATGTACAAAAATGCATGTGTTAGTCTCTTAGATCTGTTTATTTTCAGCTGTAAAGATCTATAGGTGTGTTATATTTATTTTGGTATGCATGTGCTAACATCTGGCCACTAAAACTACATGCTAGAGCACCCAAAATCGCAAGTATAACCGTAACAAATCAGCATAAGTTCTTGGACTGTTGGTTGTTATAAAACAGCAGCAAATACTTCAGAAAACAGTTGAAACTTAGAGTCTATCTGTGGTCAAAGACAGACCCAGAAGGCAAGCTTGATAGGACCTAAAAATCTTCATGGTATCAGAGCAGAGGTGGCTGAAATTTTGAGCAGTTGGGACAGCATTTTGTTGGTTGTCATATACATCCTCTTGACAGATTTTTGAGGACAGTCATTGACTCATTCAGTGGTTGTTAGAGGGCAGATTTTTGCAGAGGGCAGTTGGGCAATTTTGGACACTTGTCATCAGTCTCTTTTCACACCTACGTAGTAGGAGTGAGGCTCATTTGATTTGACCTCTTTTCACACCTATTTTGTTAGGAGTGAGGTCAGATTACACTTGTCTCTTTTCACACCTGTGTTGACAGGAGTGAGACAGTGTTTTCCTTGGCAATGTGAGCATCAGTTGGGGATTGCATTTTGGCAAAGATGTCAGCATCTCAGATGCGAGTTGAGGACAAGCTAGCAGGGGCTACCAATTGGTCGCCTTGGAAGGCGAGGATGATCTTCGTCTTAGAGGACCTCGAGCTATGGGACATAGTCGAGGCAGTTGTTGCCCCCATTCTTGTCACTGCTCCCGTCTTGGTGGCAGAGTTCAGGAAAAGGAACAACAAGGCGAAGAGAACTATTTGTGACA